>PVJD01011420.1:0-46512 GCA_004026545.1 Mormoops blainvillei
AGGGCCCTGGAGGGGGACTGCTCCGTATCTTGATATAGGTGACGGTTATACATGTAAAAATTAATCAAGCTGCGCATTTAAGGTTTGTACTCTCTACACTCCTCGCCATGTATATCCTATAGCTCAGTTATAAAGTAAAGACAGTTGGGGTGTACGTGTGTGTGTGCGTGTGTGTGTGCGTGCGTGTGTGTGTGTCCTAGGAGGTGCCTTCCTCCTTCTTGGCTCCCTGTCCCTCTCAGCACCCATCTCCTAGGAGCTTCCACCTCCCTGAACGAGAAAACTCAAGAAAGACCTCCCCACCATCCTGGTTTTCTAGGGACATCCACTATCCCAAGGCAACTGCCCTTAGAAACCACCCTCTCCGCTCTGGGGAGACAGGCTCCCCCTTACCTTCCACCCAAAGGGGATGACTTCATCCCACAGAGCTCAGTAGGGCGCCACTGTCAACACGAGATGAACGCTAACTGGGTGCACAAGACGCACAGTCAAGGTTGTTGGTAGGGATCGTGGCCACGATACTGAATGTGAGGTGTAGATAGGGCCCCGCATGTGGAAGGGTTTTGCGGGTCTTAGTAGGGGCACAGTAAATCTTTGTAAAAACAAAACAAAACAAACACAAACAAAAAACCCCAATAAACCAAGGAAGCCCAAGCAGCTTTTAAGGACTGAAAGGTGTAAGGCTCCACGTCAGATTGGGGCCAGGGTAGGCGAGGAGAGGACACAGGGACACACGGGTACCAGCACCAGCCGGGGCCCTTGGTTGTAAGCACAGAAGCTGACACTGCACGAGTTGGCAAAGTGAGGATTTGGAACTCGCCGGAGCACTGCCCCACGCCACCCCAGAGCTTGCTCTCGGCAAGCCCGGGACCCTGCAGTGACACCAGGGCTACCTCTGCAGCCAAGGCGACTGCTGCCTAAGAGAGAAGGAGAAAGACCCCAAGTCCAAGTGCGCTCTGTACCCCAGCAGCAAGGAAAGCAGGAAAAGTGAGTTTCCAGCAATTTCAGCTCCTTTAGAGGAGAAGGCCTCCCCGCCCCCACCACCACCCCCATGGAGACTCGCAAAGAGGAGAATTCTCAGCCACCGGACCGGGTTGGGTGGCCAAAGTGAATGTCCATTGTGCACCTCACCATCGCTGCCCTCCGCGGCCAGGGTGCCGCTTGCACGTGGTGTGTGCTGTGGCCCGTCTTTCTGCTCGCTGTTGCCTTCTCCCACCCAGCTTTGGGGACAGGGCTGGGTGCAACAATAGGGGCTGACCGTTGAACAAGAGCGTTCAATCAGGAAGCCACCCCAGACCGACTCTGAATCCTACAGCCAGTCCAAAGGCCCCCGAAGTCCTGGCCAACATTATCAGTCATTCGCTCACTGTATGACTTTCAAAATTGCAGGTGAGGGGCCCCCAGGCCAGGGGGACAGACACGGCTTTCTGAAGCCACAGTAGTTGAATTGGGCCCTCCCAGAAGGGAGGTGGGATGTGGGAGAGGCAAGTATTGCCTTTGAGACGTGGCTCCTGATAGATAAGGAAGCTTGAGAGGAGGACTTGGTGATGACCCAGGGCTGGGGACCAGGAGGTTGGCTGTGTCTCTGCCAAAAATTGAAAGGTCAGGGGGAGACCATTGCTGTATCAGCCTGCTTGTCTCTGAGAGTCCTGGCATGTGGGCTGCTGGCTGCCTGTTTCCAGCTAAGAGAAGCGCCCTGAGGGGTCCCAACAGTGACAAGGACTTAAGGGTTACTGAGCGCTTCCAGGGTGCCAGACATGGTGCTCAGCTTTTTAACCCCATTATTTCATCCGGTTATTGGCTCTTCTTGCCCACATTTGACAGATGAGGAAACTGAGGATGGGCGTCGGGTGGGGGAGCCTTCCCCCAGGCTCACCTGGCTAGGAATTTCCAAACTCAGGATCTGAACCTATTTCTTCCACCGAGGAGCCGGGTGCTCTGGGGAAGGAGGGCCTGGGTATGCCTTGGAGGTCTGGGCGGCCTCTGGAGGTGCGGGGAAGAAGGGAAGGGGGCATAAAGAAACTGGTGGGGCGGGGTCCGGCCACAGGACCTGCTGGGCTGCAGCCTTGTCCAGGTGGGCCCTGGACGACTCACAAGAGAGAGGGCAGTCAAGCCTTGAACACGGCAAAATGAGGTGAGGCCCAAACATGTGCCCGGCATCCCCGTTGGGCCTCATGCATGTGCGAGACCTTAGGCGAGACTCCTCAGTTCTCTGAGCCTCCATTTCCTCATCTGTCGAGTGAGGTGATGAACTGCTTACGAGTGATATGTACCAGACGCCAAGCAGAGTTTGGGGAGGTACGGAAACACAATAGGTACTCAAGAAATATTTGTCGAATGTGTTCAAGTCAACCAAGTGCGCCCAACGAAAAGAACGAATATTCAGTAACCCTGCTTAACCAGGCCTGGGGCTGCAGGCAGGTGCGGAAAAGGCTCCGCGTGGTTGTGCAGGACCCTCAGGAAAGCCCTGAAGCACAACATGCACTTGTGCGTCTCTTGCTTTGCGATTACTTTTATTAAAAATTCACCGAGTTTTTCTAATAAGCTCCAGTCCTGCCAGCTTATGCTCTGACCCTATTCCATCGCAGTTACCAACTCAGGGGTGCGGTCCCCAAGCCCAGTCGTGTCCGCTGGGCACGCAGCGAAATGCCACAGTCACCCGGTGGCTGGGGTAGGCTGGGTGCATGTTTCACAGGGAGAGAACAGGGGCCTTCCCCTCGGCCCCCTCCCTTGGTTTCCTTGGACCCCGCCTTTCTCAAAGGCACCGAGTGGTCAAGCTCATAGTGCCCCATGCCTCTGCTAGGGGAAGGCACCGTTAGAGGAAACAGCAAATCTTTCTGCAAAGCCGCCACCACCCAGGCCCCATTCAGGCAGGGTACTGCCTTAGGGCTCAGGCCACCAGGCTGCAGCAGGACACGGAGCCCCTTAAGCAGGCCCTGAGCGAGGGAGGGTCACGGGAACATCCTTAACCAGAGCCAGCACGTAGGTTCGGCGCGCTGTGAACTGCTCAGCCACAGAAAGCAGGGAGAGGGGGTGCCTTGGGTCCCTGCAGCCCCACTGGGTAAGACAAATGCAAGCCCTCGCACCCAGCCTCCCTCAGGCCCCCTCTGCCGGTTCGGGGGCCCTGCACCGCCCAGGTCCAGCATCAGGGCTAAACAAGTTCACGGGCAGCTCCGGAAGGGGCACCACCTGCGCCTGCTGGCCCCGGCGAAGGCTGTGAGTCTGGGGCCCTCCGCATCTCCGAAGGCTAGCACAGACCAGGACCAGACAGGCCCGGCCCAAATGCCCCTCCGCAGCTGCTGCTGGTTGTCACCTGGACAAGCTGCTCCACTTGCGTAAACTTCAGCACCCTGGTCTCTCGATGGGGGTCCTCAGCCTGACCCACAGGCTGGCCCGTTAGCTGCGCGCCCTCTACCGCTGCCCTGAGCCTGGTGCTGCCCCACCTGCTGGCCACTCCCCCACCACCACATAGCAGGACCACCTGCCCCCTCTTGCAGAGTCAGCCTGGGCCCTGATTGAGACCAAGGCCACGTGCCCCTATGTTTGAAGGCAATTTGTTAAAGACACATCACATCATTAGCAAGCAACCTGCTCCTTCCTTCCAGAAAGGTGCCAAATAAGTGTGTTTGTTGTTATTTTTCATTTTTAATAACTGCTTTTGAAACTGAGACAGAAATTAAAAGAGTAAAAGCAGATAAGGAAGGATCCTTCCCGGCTTCCCGAGCTCCTCCCCACAAGCCTTCCCACTCCTCGGGCGCTCCCGCCCGCCCCCACTTTCCTCTTGCGCAAATGATTGTGCACGTGCCGGCTTCCATTTTGCTATGCATCTCGCAGCTCTGCTCATGCCGGCCGTGCAGATCGACTTCGTTCTCTCTGATGGCTCCTGCAATTCCACCGTGTGAATGCTCCACGGTGAACAGGGCTTCAGTCCCATTTCGATGGAAATTTAGGTTGCTTCCATGCTGTAGTAAATTTCTCTGTGTATTTTATACAAGTTATTCTGTGGAATAAATTCCTGGAAGTGGAATTGCTGGGTCGAAGACCACAAGACCTCCACGGACCACCCATACCGGCTCTCTGCTCCCCACAGGGCCAGCCCAGAGTCCTCTGGGTGTCCTGCAATGGTCCTGCCCCTCCTGTCCCTCTCCCCCTCCCCGCCGGTCAAACATTCATTCACTGTCTTCTTGGCCAGGCCTTTGTGCTAGGTGCTAGGGATTCACACAAGGCCTAGCCCAGCCTTCAGAAGCTCCTCTGTGAAATCTCCTGGGACAACCCTCCCCTCCACCCCACATACACACCCCCTGCAGGGCCCCCGCCCCTCCTCTGGGCCCCCATGGCAGTCGATGGATGAACAGTTTGCACATTTCTTTGTCTGTAATAGAGACGCACATATGGACCTTCCAAAGAGATCTTGTCCTAGTTCTACCCCCTGGTGGCAAAAGGAGACCTCCTTCCATCCCAGGAGACCAGCCCCTGTGCACTCCTGATGGGACCAGGGCTCGTCAGGTTCTGTCCTGGGACTCCAGAGACGCTGAGAGGCCAGGCAGGGGTGCTGGCTTCAGGAGCCTAGAGGCAGAACAAGAGGCAGCCTAAGGCAAAGCCACTGGAAGGCAGGCACAGGACTGCCTGCCGCTGGAGGGTGGAGCTAGCCAGCAGGAGGGCAGGTGCCATTTGGAAGGCAAAGCCCCAGGGGGAGGCAGGAGATGTGCCCCCCTCTCAGCAGTGAAGGTCTGGGAGATCTCATTGCATCCTCACAACAAGCTCATTTTATTCAAACTGGCTCAAGAGAGGTTTGCAAACAACCAACCCCAGATCCAACCAACCCCAGCTAAGCCTCTCTCCTAGGCCGTGGGCTGCTAGGGTGCAGACCCAGCATCCCTGTCTGCACCCCCCACACCCAGCGTGTGCTGGCAGCCACCGCAAGGGCACTCGCCACGCAGCCTCGTCCCACGCTCCACCAGGGGCACCACCCAAACCCTGTGCGCCTTGGAAATCAGGACACTGAGGCCCAGAGGGTCCATTCAATTCAGGTCTTCACTGTGAGCCCACTGGTTAATCATCATACTGTGGCTGCTTCCAACACTGATGTTATCCACTCAAATCCTGGGTCCCTTTCACTCGTATCAAGTTTACTGGCCAGCTCCTGTCTGACCCCCTGACCTAGGTGTGCAACCGAGATCCCTGTGTCTTCTCAGTGGAGAGGCTTGGAGTTGCAGAAGTAGCCTTTCTAAGGAATGGAAGGAACTCTCACCTGCATGACGAGGCAAATGCACTCGCCCTGAAGGACCACGCTGTACAGCACACATTGTAGCTCCGAGGGTCCGCGGGCCCCTGGGGCTGTGCATGTAGCTGCTGCCCCTGCAGTCCTCTGATGGGCCCTTGGGGCCATGGGGTAATGGAGGAAGAGGCGAGGAGACCAGCCTCGTTCCAGACGTGCAAGGTTTACTGTCCTGAGGCTCCGCGGTGTGGGAACGGGAACATGGCGTATCTCGGGGGCACGTTGTCACTAAGGCTTTTGTAAGTTAGAAAATAAAAGTTTTCACCCAATGTGACATTTTGCAACCCCACAAATTCCAGGGAGTTGGGGAGAGAGGGCAGACAGGCTGGAGGACCAGCATCGGTGGGGAGGGGGACACCATGAGAAGTGTGGGGTGCGGTAGGTAGCAGGTGTGGATTTTTGAGATAGGAGATGGAGAGAAGGCTGCAGGAGTGGACAGAGGGCGGCTGACGGAGGGAAAGGGAGGGGAGGGGGCCTTCTGAAAGCACTGGGGAGCCGGCCCAGGGGAGAGGCCGATGTAGTCCGAGTCCTTTGCACTTGAAATAGGTCTCATGGGGGCAGGGGGCGGGAAGGAAGGCCGTAGGGCCTAGGGGAGCGATGATGGGGGGCATCACCGCTGCAACCTCAGAGGCAGAGGAAGGTACCAGAGACATTGAGGAGGCCACTTCCCTTTGGCTCGGGGCCTGATCACAGAGAACTGGAGGCCTGAGTAGGTCCCAGGACTGAATGAAACGGGTGAGGGCCGGAGGCCCGGGGGAGGCAGCGGGCCCCGAGGCCGGTTGCTACACTCAGGGCGCAAGGGAGGGACAGGCTCCCACAGCTGTTAAACCTGGTCACTAATTTAACAGCCCGTAGAACCTTCTCTAATGATCACTACAGGCTGAGCCCAAAGGCCTTGCTCTGGAAGGCGGGGTGCTGCTTGTCGGCTCCAGGTAACAAAAACCCCGTTACCATAGAGTCACAGGCCCAAGAACCTGCTTTCATGTTCCAAAGACAGAAGATAAATGGCCCTCGCCATTGTCATGTAGCTGGTGTCACCGGAAAGCTCCATGTGGAACTACCCGAGCTGCTATCATGCCTTGTTTATTAGGTACTTCAAGACATTTCTCCAGGAAAAGGAGGCATCTGGGCTGAGAAATGACTCCTTGTTTAACATGGTCCAACTCCACAGGCCCCACGTGGAGACACGCATGCCTCCAATGAAAACTGGAGGGCGAGTCTGAGCGCCAGGGCGCCCGGGCTGGTGCAGTTGTGCCCCAGCAGGACAAGCCGGCAGCCCGGAGCCAGCCAGCTGCTGGGGGGGGCAGGGAGCCCCAGGCAGCCAGCCTCTCTCACCAGATAACCAGAGGGGTGTTGCATGGGCAGGGGGGCAGGGGCACTCTACAGGCAGGACAGTGCTCGCCATCCCACAGTGAGGATGCCGAGGTCCAGAGAGAAGTCACGGGCCCAACGCGGGCTACAGCCTGCAGGCCAACACAGCGCCTCCACCAGGAGCCTCCTCTCCTTCC
This sequence comes from Mormoops blainvillei, assembly GCA_004026545.1. Lineage (NCBI taxonomy): Eukaryota > Metazoa > Chordata > Mammalia > Chiroptera > Mormoopidae > Mormoops > Mormoops blainvillei. Next base: position 6,784 of record PVJD01011420.1, read on the forward strand.
CAGAGGCTAAGAGCCCCAGGGGCCTGGCCTTTTCTGGGTGATGCTGATGGAGGATCTTAAAGCCACCTCACACTGGGCGGAGCCTCTTTGGGTCTGAGCCTGGTATATTTAGGGACCTCTGCGAAGGTCAGGACCGAAGCTTCAGTGCCGTTTCCAAGTTCCAGACCACATAATCAGGACATAATCCATTCTCTTCATTACAGATGTAGGTCCTAGTCCATCCTGCAAACTAAAGAGAACTCCTGTTTGGACATGTTGGGCTTGCATGAGGAGGATTGAACAGATCCCAGAGAAATGGCCCCCGGTGGTCCTCAGAAGGCAGAACGCCTACCAAGGGCCAGGTGGGACATTTAGCTACCTGGACACTTGCGGGTCACAGGCCTCGCCTCCTTTTTCTGGGAGAAGCTGGGAGCAATGAAGCAATAATAACAGAGCAAGATGTGTGACCTTGGGCAAGGCGGGAATCAGGGTTTGCACCGACACCTGCACTTAGCAGCCGCAGACCACAGGTGGGCAGGGCGCTTCGCCTCCCCTGCTTCCGCCTCTCATTTGCAAAATGGGGAGAACCATCCCACAGCTCCATCCCACGGCTCCGGGAAAGCCGTGCTGGGGCTGGGCAGCGGGAGGGCTCCCCGCTTCGCATTCACTGCCTGTGCCCACCTGTTCCGGGCCCTGAGTCAGAGCCTGAGTCACCGCTGCTTCTTCCAGCGAGGGGGCCACCACCTTGGCAGGTGCCGTCCAATTACTCAGCACTCAGCCCTGTGTGGGGGTGGCATTGTCACCTGGGGTCCCAAGTTACTGGGAAGCCTGGTCATTTGAGGAAAGTTCAAACTGCCCGCTCAGTACAGTTGAGTGAGTTCCGGGGAGCAGCACCTTCCCTGCGCTCCTGGGTGCATCTCAGAGATCTCTGGAGAAGCTTTCAAGACCATGGCGAGGCCGGCCTTCCAGAGCTTCTCTGTAGGCCCACCTCCCATCACAGTTTGCTTCAGGGACCCGAAACAGAAAGATGGGCTCTGGAATTAATCTGCCTGGTGTTTGAAGTTCCACCCTACTATGCACCCGCTGTGTGACCTGGGCCCCCAACCGTGGGTGCTCTGCCTGCCTTCGTCTCCCCACACAGAGGCAAAGGACAGTCACCGAGAACAAACACCTGCCCTCCAAGGACAACAGAGGACCCAAGCCACCGCAGCTCTTCTCTCTCAAACGACTGTCTCTGTTTGGGAACCCACCCCCTCCTGGGTGCTCCTGGCCCCTGGCAGCCCGCAAACGCCAGAGCTGTAATTCTTCCCTGGTCAGGTAGAGGAGGCAGGCAGGTCTGCTCGCCCAGGGATTGGTGGCCCAGGCGAGGAGGGAAATGGCATCCGAAAAGTGGCCTCCAGCCGATCTGACGAGCCTCCCAGGCAGGGGGCTTCTCCCACGGGCACCCCCGCACCTGGTGCCGTCAGAGTTCCATTTTCTTCCCGCCCGAGCCCGCTTCCAACCCTGACAGATTTCCCAGCCAAAATGTCTCCCCTGATATTCAGCTCAGTTTCAGCCCATTACTCCTCATTACTCTCCTGCACTGCTCTTGATAAAGCTTCTCCTCCTCCCCGTCCGAGCCCTTCGGAAGTTTGCGGCAAGACTCATTTCTTGGCTGAGGGACAGGCCATCAGTCTTCTTAATCTGGCCTCATAAATCAGCCGCCTGGGCACTCCCGGGCACCCCGCCGCCCCCGCCCCAACCCCTGAGTGCTCTGGGCACCTCTCTGAGACAGCACCGAACCTCCAGCCCCCCTCCCCCAGGAGGAGGCCATGTGCCCCCACCTCACACAGCATCGCCCTTCCTCTCCCTGCGGGGGGAGGGTGCAGGGAGGGGACGCGGCTGCTCCTGCAGAGGTCCCGCCAGCAGCCTGGCAGCTGCCGCTCCTGTCAGTGAGGCCTTCTCCTGGAACGGGACGTCTTAAGCTTGTTGGGATCCATTGCCCATGGTGCCCCCCTGCCGGGACACTGACAGCTTTAGGGCAGAGGAGGAGCAAGAAGGACTGTTTTAGGACCCTAAACCAACCCTTAAGGCACATAGCCTTCAGTGTGGGGGTTTGGAGGAGGGAGGGGAGTTAGAAGAAGCACCCTGGGGCCAGTGACCCCATTTTTAGGAAAAGCCCCAGGCTATAGGGGCTTTTCCTAAAAGCCCCAGAAAAGCAGTAGTAGGATCAATCAGTGCCAGGCGTGGCACACAGTGGGCTCCCTGGAAGGCTTGCTAATTGGTAGAGGAGACATGCTGGCTCTGGTGAAGAGAAAAGGTGTGTGTGTGTGTGTGTGTGTGTGTGAGAGAGAGAGAGATTTCCCGGTGCAGACACAGCCCAGACTTCCGCCCACACCACCCTAAGACCCACTGGCCAAATTGCACCCTTTAAGGCTTAGACAGCCATTCCACCAAAATGGATTTAGCATCTGCTCTATTCTGAGCAGGAAATGGTGAAAATGCACAGATAATGCTGGAAAACGCACTCCTTGCTTGATGAGGTGTGCAAGCTGGAAGGCTTCCCGGAGGAGGGATGTTATCCCTGCAACAGACTGGAGAGACTTGGGAACCTTTAGGCTAAAGCCGTGGTTCTCAAACTGTGCTCTGGGAGCAGCAGTGCCTGGGAACTTGCTGGAACGCAGAGTCTCCGGCTGCACGGGGCTCTGGGGGGTGGGGCTCAGCCACCCGGATCTAACAGGCCCTCCAGGTGATTGGGTGAGAACCACTGAGTTGAGGCGTGGCCCAACCAGGACCAGGGAACCAACCTCCTGGAATTCTCTGCTTTGGCCCAGAGTTTGGGACCTGAAATGCTTTCCAGGCTCCGGTCCAGGAGCCGAATCATCCTGCAGGTTGACAGTGTGCACCTGGGCTGTAGGCCAAGCGCCTAAACATTTCTCAGAGAGTGTCATAGTTAGTATTTTTCCAAAATGCATTAAAATAGTCATCGTGGGAAATATCAGAATCTTGCCGAACATTTTATCGTCTTCGCCCCCCAAAGTTAGGCGCTGTTAGAGCTGCTCTGTCAAGTCTACGTACCTTCAGATCTCCGCGCACCTCCTCCCTCCAGGAATCACCTCCCTTCAGGAGCGGCTCCCATGAGAGTGCTGCCGGCTCCACTGTGTTGGCTTGGCCTTCAGATGTCTCTATCTTGTTCCTGAAAGACATTTTTACTCGATAACAACTCTGGGTGGGCAATTCGTTCCTTTGTGTTTTAGTGTTTGGCGATACTGCGTCCAGGCTCCTGGTCTCTGTTACGCTGCCCAGGAGTTTGCCGTCCATCGAGCTGCCATTCCCTGGGGGTCCTTTAGTCTCTGCCCTCTGGCTTCTTGTAAAATCTTCTCTTCGCTATTCTGTGTCTCTGTGATCGGTCTGTGTGTGGGCTGGGTTTTTGGGTTTTTTTTTAACCCCTTGCTAGGGATCGACTGTGTGCCCTGAACTGAAATTCGTGTCCTCTACCGATTCTGCAAAGGTCTCCAGCCATCACTTCTCTGAAAAATGACCCCCGTCCATTCCCTGTTCTCCCGCCAGAACTCCAAGTAGAGGTGTCTTTTCCTTCTCACAATCACCCGCTCATCGTTTAACCTCTGTTTCCTATTTCCCAAGCCTTTTTCCTCAGCCCTGCATTATGCGGTCTGCTAACCGCCTCGGCTGCATCTTCCAGTTCAGTCACTCCCTCCGGACCTGGGTCTGTCTGCCGTCCCGCCCGCGTCCCGCGAGCTTCCCGTCCCAGTTACTCCATTTTCCACGTCCAGAAGTTCCACTTGGTTCTTTTTCAGCTCTCTCTTTTATAGGCTTGGTTTCCTCATCTGTAGTCTCAATTCTCCCCTCTTTAAACAACTTTAACTTCCTTACTTTTATATTCATTCTGACCATTCAAGCACCTGAAATCGTCGTGGGTTGTTTCCTCCTGTGTTCTGCCACTTGAGACTGTGAGCCCGCTGCTGTTCCGTGGGACCCTGGGAGGACCCGGGCGAGGGTGTGCTCCAGCCCTGTGCCCCAGGCTACCAACTCAATACCACTTTAGGTTAATTTCTTGGCTTGGGGTTTTCGGGACCCCCAAATCTAGGCCTCAGCTTACAGATGTGGACCTCAAGGACAAGTGGAGGTCAGCGTAGGCAAACCCAATCGCATGGAGGACTCTTGGACCAGGACAAATGAGCACCTTGCTGTCTCTTTCCACTAAAAGGTTGGTTTTCATGGGGCCACCCTTACACTCAGGGCATCGCTTTGAAGTTCCCAGCTGCAGCCGAGGGTCTTACTTCCTACGTCCAATCTTTTATGAGCTCAGGATAAAATATTGCCTTCAGCTCTCTGCGTCGTGGGGAAAACCCAATTTCTAAGCTCCTGTTATGGGCAAAAGCTTCGGTGCATCTGGAGGTCGGCCTTTGCTTCCTGGTCCAGTGTCACTGGTCTCTCAGCAATTTCCCTTAGTTCCTCGCAAACTTAGCTATCCATTGAGTGAAGAAGTGCGTGGGAACTGACTCTGCATTTGGGGGGTGTTTTGGAACAGAAGAGTGTCTCCCCCGTTCCCCACCCACCCCCGGAAGACCTGGCCGGAGCACAGCAGCCCTTGCTCTTCCCCTAACCATTTCTTCTTCCTTTGGGGCTCACCAGCTAGATCACATCCAAGCCCTCCTGCAGCTCAGGGTGCCCCTGTGACGGCGTCCTGTCCAGGGGGGCCATTCTGAGGCCAGTCCACTGAAACCTCCCACACAATCCCCAGGATGAAGGCGGAGGAGCCGCAGCGTGGGTGCGCCTGCGCCCCTAATCGCCGCCTCCATTTAAAGTCCCGCATATAATTGTCCCACCAGTTAGGGTTACACACATAACCCTTGCAGAGCTTGGGGACTTCACGGGCTTTTTTCTGGCCTGGTTCTCGGAAGGCGGGACCACCGGTCACAGAACCTGAGGGGCTCGCTGGCATTGCCGATGGACGGATGGTCTGAGAAAGAACCTCCCTGCCTCCCCCACCTCATCAGCACCCTGGGCCAGGCCCTGTGCTGGCCACTGAGTCCCCAGACCACTCAGACACGGCCCTTCTCTTGAGGAGCTCCTGGGTATCAAGACCACAGATCCAGACACAGGTGACCCTGGGACAAGATGGTGATGGCTGCAGTGGGCTGAGGATGGAGCTGCGGTGACTTGGGCAAAGGCCCATGCAAGCTGAGGTTTAGGGACCAGCCGCACTGGAGAGAGAAGCAGGGAGGCCTGGCCCCGCGCCCGAGCAGGTGGGACTCCAGAGAGAGCCAGAGGGACCCCAGCGTGTGGCCCAGAACTGGCAGGACTTCGAGCCGACCCTGTGCTAGAAAACCTATCCCCACAGACGGCACCTTCCTTAGCAGTTGCTGGAACCCTTGGCTGCCCGCTGTGGAAATGTGGCCTTAAGAGGCCGCAAACCTCTAATCGCTGCAGAATCATCTCCCAGGGTGAGGACCTCCACTGGACAGGAGTGACATTCCCAGGACAGGGTCTATGGTGACACATGGGCCAAAGGTCGGGTGTCTGGACACCTGCTTCCAGAGGGTCCCAACCTTTGAGAACAAGGAAGACCCGCTCCTACACTGGGAACTGCCATCCCCATTCTCCTCTGCTCCTCCCAGCTGCCTGGCAAGAGAAACTTCCAGAGTCCCCAGCCGACAAGAACACAGATATGACCAATGGACCATTACTAGTGCAGGTGGGAGCCCAGATTTGAACCCAGTTGTGATGTAAATTTCATGTGTCAACCTGGCAAGGTTCCTGGGAACCCCAGAGGGAAGAGGAGGCTCACGCTGGGGTCTGAGGGTCATGGTTCCAGCTCCACCCATTGCTGCAGACAGAGGCCCCTGGCACAGGGCACAGAGCGTCACTGTCAGCCCACAGCGTCCTCATCAAATGCTCACACCTCCTGCACCCTAGGTCAGCCCTCGGAACTGGTTGGGGACCAGTTTTTGTCACTGCACTGCACTCTAGGAAATAATCGCTCCCCCTTTGCTCTTTTCCTCAAGCTGCCCCATTTCAGAGTAGAGCCTCTGGGCTTTTAGGATTAAGGAGCATTGGGAAAGTGGTGAATGTAGCTTAATCCGCTCACTCAGAAGCCCACAAACACCTGGGAAGAGGAGTTTATTTTCACTTATATTCTCCTTCAGGCCTGTGGAGCCAGCCCAGAAGGAATACAGACCTTGGAGTTGGCTGATCAGGCCTGGCCTCCTGGTGCTGCCACCGAACTAGAGGTGGGTGGCCCCTGGGCAGGTCACATCACCTCTCTGAGCCTCCATGTCCCTGTATGCAGAGGTAGAAAGGACATAGCCGCCTCACCAGGCTGACGTGTGGGTGAAGGCTGAGCAGCCCCAACGCACTGCAAATGCTCACCCTGCACCCAGTCTCTCTGTGCCCAGCCCCCAGCAGTCCACCACTTGTCCCTTCCTTCGACCTTGCCTGGAGAAACTTGCGGGGACACAGGACATGTAGCAGCTAACATTATTCTACGGGTGTGAGGGGAGCTAGGGGGGTCAGTCAGAGAAGGAGACTCAAGCAGTGGAGTGGGATTTCAGGTGGGGGAGCAGCGTGGCCACTCTTCCTTCTCCTAACTGGCCAAACGTGGGCTGCAGATGCAGGTTTACAGGGGCTGGTGACCCCAGGAAGCCTTTTATGTGTCCCACGGACACTGTCAGAAGCAGGAGCTCGGAGGTCAGGACTGAGCAGCCTTTCTCCTTGTGACAAGAAGGACTACGGGGAGACCCTGTGGAGCCTGGGGGTGCTGGGATGCGTGGGACCAACTGCATGGAAGCGACGTCGCCAGAAACCCTATGCCGGGCGTCTGTGCAGCAGACCTGGAAGGGAGGAAGCCAGCCTCTAAGGAAGGACAGGTCAAGAGCAGACAGCGCCTCCCTGTGGTGGGGTCACCGCCTCTGGTACGCCTGCTCGGGTGAGGAGGAGGGGCCGCAGCGGTGAAGTTTGTGACGTAAGGCCCCACAAGCTTCTCCCCTTGACAATGCGGAGGCTGCACAGGTACAGCCCTCGAAACGGGTAGCCACAGCAACCCGATGTCACCCACACGGCAGGCTGCATCTCCGCAGACTGGGAAACTGAGGCACAGAAGGAAATGACGCCCCGTGGCTGACACAGAGAAACCCTTCTGAGCACACATACCTGGGGAAATCCCAGCTTTGCAGCTCTCTCGCTGCATGACATCGATGGATTGGCTTGGGCCTGCCTAATTCCCCACTGGTAAATTAGGAACTGTCATTGTTTCCATGTGTCCTGGCACAAGGATGAAGTGAGACAACACATGTGAACGGGCCTCATCAGATGCTTAGCACATAATGAGCCCCGGTGACAATTACTGCCAGCCACAATGCCGTTATTCTAATTTTCTCCCATTAAGCACTCTGTGAGTATTTGCTAAATAAGTGATTTTTCCAACATTTCATTATGAAAATTTGAAACACACAGCAAAGTTGAAAGAATTTGCAGTGAACAGCCCTGTACTATAATGGCAGGCTTCCACCACTCACAGTGCGTAACATTTGTTTTATCAAATATCCACCCATCGATCCAGCTTATACTTTGACATCAGCCCAACTCCCCCTAAACAACTTACTGTTTGCTGTTTTGGATGTGAAATTTGCATACAATGAAATGCACAAATCTTGAAAGTCAGCGGCTGAATTTTGACAAATGCATAAGCCTGTGTAACACAAGCCCCTATCAGAAAAAAGGGCATTACCGTCCTTCCAAAACCTTCCCTCCTGCCTCTTTCACTCAGCCCTGCCCCTACAACCAGGAGGCAAGCACTCTTCTGATGTTTTTCCACCGTGGACGAATCTCACCTATTGTAGAATTTTACATAACACAGGACCTGATTTCAGGACATAGTATACTTTGTACTTGTATCAGTTATCTATGGCTACGTAACAAATTACTCCAAACTTAGGCCACTTAAAAAAACAACGCTTACGATTTCACAGGTTCTGTCGGTCAGGAACCAGGACATGGCTTAACTGGATCCTCTGACTTGAGGGTCCCAAGGCTGCAGTCAGCGTGTTGGCTGGGGCTGCGCCTCGTCTCCAGGCTCGGACGAGGGAGGCCCGCTCCCAAGCTCACTCGAGTGGTGTTGGCAGGATCAGTTCCTTGGTGGTTGTTGCACTAAGGGCCTTGGCCCCCCAACCCCCCAGTGTTGGAGGGAGACATCATTCAACTCCTTGTCATGTGGGCGTCTCCATAGGGCAGCTCACAACAGGGCAGCTGGTTTCCAACACAGCAAGGGAGCAAGAGGGGGAAAGAGAGGACCTGCGGGGTGGAAGCTGGTCTTCCTGTCACCTGCTCTCAGAAGTGACATCCCATCTCATCTGCCATATTCCGTTCATTAGAAGGAAGCCGCTGGGTCCAGTGCACATGCGGGGGAGGGGACTACACAGGGGCACGGGGACCAGGAGGCAGGACCGGTGTGAGCCGCCTGGGAAGCCGCCTGCTGCAGCTCGCAGTGAGATGGCTACGGCCTGACCACTCCTTCTCCAAATGCCCTTCCGGCTCCAGGAACTGACCAAAGTGACAGACCTGGGCCTGTGTCCCTCGGAGTGGCCTTGGTGTGGCCTTGGCATGGCCCGTTGGGTGGTCGTAGGTGGCCTGGGCCTTCGCCCAAAGCTGACTGGGGCCCTGAGGTCATGACCTTTGCCCCTCCCACCCTTCCAGGAGGAAGGGTCTTGAGGGGAACACCCCATCAGGGGACACATAGAACGGGGTGCCCTGAGGTTGGGTGAGAAGCTCTGCTTCCTGATGACAAGTCCTAATGGCGTTTTTCCCCCAGGGAGACACCACTGTCAGCACATCATGCCAGTTGTCCCCTGATTTGCCCAGAGAGGGTGACCTGGGCCGTGGTCACTCAGTGGGCTGACGGCAGGATGGGGACCCTGTCCTGAGTGGCCTTTGCCAGGGACACAGGAGGCAAGTTCTCATCAAAAACCAGTGTGCTGCCCGAGTAAGGAGAAGAGAGCACAGAATCAGGCGCCCCAACCCACATGGAGGCGACCACCCTCCCTCCCGAGGCTGGGAGCACAGAGTCTGGACGCGGGGCTCGGCCTGGGAGGTGCTTTCTGTGACTGTAAATATGAGAGGGAAGTCGCCCGGGAAAATCATCGGGGAACCAGAGATGGAGGGAGACCGGGCCAGGCAGAGACAGAGACGGAGACAGACAGGGAGACGGACAGAGAGGTGCGGAGAGGGAGGGAGCGAGCGCAGAGCAGACTGAGGGACAAGGACAGGAAGCCGAGAGGCCACTGCGAACAAAGGGGCTGAAGAGGAGGGCGTGGACCTTCCTCCCCAGCACTGGCATCTCCCGGGGTGGGGCTGGGGGGTCCAGAGGTCATCCTTGAGGTGCTTACATTTGGCCCTGACGGTAAGGGGACCCTGGAAGCTGCCGGCCTGTCCTCACGCACTGCCGAGGGCAGCGAACGCTGGCTTGTTCCCCAGACAGCTGCGCAGGGGAGGTCAGACCTGCACCTCCCCATCCCTGCCCCGCCAGAAGAGGGTGCAGCCCGCACGCACCACGCACCTACCTCATGATGAAGGAGTCAGTGCAATGGGTGGGCAGGGAGGCTTCCCTGAGCCAGAGCTCAGAGAGGTGGCTTCTCGATTCTCAGGGCCATCCACACCCAAGGGTTTGCCTCCGGCGGTGCCCAGGCCTTAGAGGAGGAACTCCTGCCTGCTGAGCCCGTGAGCCCAGGGCTGGCGCCCTTCTAGACAGTTGGTCCTTGGCTTCTTCCAGGCCATGCGTGGAAGAGCTGGCCCTGGGAAGCTTTGGCAAAGGGGGTGCTCCGCACAGCCATCCCTCCCCACCCTGGGCGGGACCCCCCACCGCTCGTCCTCTCTCCTCCTTCCTCCCACAAACTCTCTGAGGGAAGTTTGGGCTTCTGGAAATAAAACCACTCTGCAAAAGCCACGCACCTCCCCTGAGGCAGGAGGCAAACGTGTGCTAAAAAGAGAAGAAGGGGAATGGAAAGGAGAAAAATAAGGGAGGCAAAAAAATCCACAATAATGTATCCAAGTTTAATCTGGCATCGCACAGAAGCGAAGAGCCGAGGTGGAGGTGGGAACGGTGCCGCCGCTCCGAAAACAGGGGAGTGAGAGGCTCTCCGAGAGTTTACCAGAGAATTACCGGATGACCCAGCCATCCTGCTCTGGGTATAGAGACCCGAAGGAATGGAAAGCTGGGGTTTGAACAGACACAAGGCAGCATCATTCACAATAGCCAAAGGTGAAAGCGACCCAGGCGTCCATCAGCAGATAAACAAGACGTGGTCTGTCCATACAAGGGAAGGGTATTCAGCCTCAAAAAGACAGGCAATTCAGACATGCCACAGCACAGATGAACTTTGAAGGCATTCTGCTACGTGAAAAAAGCCCGTCACAAAAGGATAAACACTGTCTGATGCTGCTCATGTGAGGCACCTGGAGGGGTCACATCCATAGAGACAGGAAGTGGAAGGGGGGTTGCCAGAGACCGGGGCAGGGGAGGGTGGGAGTTGCCATTCAGTGGGCACAGAGTTTCAGCTTGGGAAGATGGATGGAGGGGCCGGTGGCACAATAGCGTGAATGCGCTCAGTGCCACCAAACCACACGCTTAAAAATGGTTAAAATGTTAAATTTTAGGTTATGTATATTTGACCACAATTTAAAAAAAAAAAATACATGGCTAATAAAGCCGTGTGAGGAGCCGAGAGTCGCCAGAAGGTAGGGACAACCTGGAGTTGCAGGAAGCTCCCTCGAGGTTCCATGACCAGGTTGGGGCCTGAAGGTGGAGGGACGAGCAGCCACAGGACGCGAGGGGAGGTGTTCGGGAAGTCACGCTGGTTGGCAGGTGAGGACCAGAGCACCCAGAGCCTTTGGGCCTCCGTGCAGGTCCTGGGAGCCCCGGGGAGCCTCGGAACAGGGTGGGGCAGGCAGAGCGGGGGTCAGATGGTGTCTCGAGTCGATGTCTCCCAGCCCAGGAGCCATGAGAATGGCGTCCCGAGGACAGGCCGGCAGGGCGGCCACGAGCAGCCTTCCCAGAGGACCCAGGCAGGGCAGCCAGGCGGACAGGCAGAGCATGTGCCCACCTCCGCTGCTGGCGGCCTGGGCAAGTCGCCGCCCCGCGTAGGCTTGCCAAATTTAGCAAATCAAAATCTGAATTTCAAATGAACCATGGATAGCTTTAGAGCGTATGTCCCAAACATTGCAGGAGACATACTTACACTACAAAATTTGTTCAAAATTAGTTTATCTGAAATTCAAATTTCACTGTGTGTCCTATTTTATCTGGTAGCTCTACTCTGCAAGGCGCTGATGCCTTTGCATGGCATCCCCCTCTTGTCCTTTAGGTCCCAGCTGAAATGATGCTCCCCAGCGAGGCCTCCCCTCCCCCGCCCCCCATCATTCTGTCACATTGCCTGCCCCATTGCCTTCCTAGTGTTCCCGAGCCCCCGCGTGTCTGCTTGCTGTGTATTACCCGCCAGCCGCTCTGAGGTACAGGTCCGTGAGCTCAGGGACTTGCTGCGCCTGTATCCTCAGCACCTGGCATGGCCTAGCACGTAGTAGGTGCTCAACAAATATTTGTTGAAAGATGAAAGGGATGCCTCCCTGGGGAACAAGAAGGCAGGGGAGAGGATGTGGGGGCACTGTGCACTTGCTGGTTTTGCCCACCCCACCTCCTCCCACCAGCGACTTGCCCATCGCCTGGGAGGCTCAGGGACAGAGCTGAGCCCAGCCAGGCCCTGCCAGCCACCCCTCCCCACAGGACCAACCATCCTCTTGTCCACAGATTCCCTTGACAGCCCTGTTCCCATGGTAACAGCAATCTGAGTTCACAGCGCTGGAAACAGGAGGACGCCTTTCTCCTGGAATGCCACCACTGAGTCAGAATCTCATTTTCATTACAGCCATAATAGTGATTTTGCATAACCATATATATATTAATACCGGTGCTTATTCGGTTAAAATTCATGAATTCAGGTCTAAATAAAAAGTGCTGATGGTTAAAGTTTTTCATTTTCTTGAAACGTTCCTGGGGATTTTTTTTGTTGTTGTTTGTTTTTTGTCTTTTTTAAGTCAATCACTCTCCTTGGCAGCAACTTGCTTTTAATCCCATTATTAACGGTGAAGGAGACAAAAACAATGCAGGTCTGTTCCCCAGGGTCGGGCGACCGCAGCAGGAGAGCTGGGTGCTCACTTCCCAGCCAAGGAGGGGACGGTGTGGGTGCACACCACCCCAGCACCACCTCCCTGCGTGACCTGGAGCAGCCTGTCGATGTCCAGGCGGCCGTCTCTGGACCTCGCTGAGGGCGAGAGGAGAGCCACTCTTTCCAAGAATAAAGCCGCAGGGAACTTAGCTCAAGGCGAGAAACCCCAGGTTTTGCGGTGCACCCTGGGTTCATTCCCTCCTTCCAGCCAGTGCACGGCAGGTTTCCCTGGCCATGGTGCAGGTAGCCCCCAGTCCCCCATCCCTGGACCCCAGAGTTCAGGCCTGGCCCATCAGAGCATGGCAGATCCCATGGACTTTGCCACACTGTTAGGGAGAGAAGCTCTCCTTCGCCTGGGTATGGGTGGACAGCCCTGCAGCCTGGGCCGTTGGTGGCCACTAGGAAGAGGAGGGAAGCAAATGTAAAAGGAAGCAAAGCCAAGAGGCGGGGGGAGAGAGTGTCCTAAGTGGTGGTTGGAGCCCTTGATCCAACTGCGCCTGAAGCCAATCCCGCCTGAGGCGTCTTTAACTATTTATTACTTCTTGTTTCTTCCTTCCCTTCCTTTTCTCTCTCTGGCTCTTTATTTATTTTATTCTTAAGCTCCTTTGAGTTGGGCTTTTGTCCTTTGCAACCAAGAGAGTCCTGATAATACGCATAATATGAATTCAGAAAGAGGGCCCAAGAGGAGCGGGTCATCACTGCTGTGTGGCCCTTTCACCTGGGTCCAGCATCTCAGCTACGGAACCAGAGGGTGCGAGGCAGGCCCTGCCTCCTCCCCAGCCCAGCCCTCCCTGGCCCATACCCTGGCCATGGGAGGCCCCTTCCAGGGGACACCGCTCTAGGTCCCAGACACCCCGCACCCCCAGCCTGGGCATGATGGAGAACCCCACCCCTGGGAAACCCCCCAGCTCAACATCCACCTGCAGAGAAAAAACAGCACAGCCACTCAGAGAAATTCTGAAGTAGGCTTCTGGGTTTTTATTCAAAACAACACTGGTGGCGGCTGCCACTTGGTTTCTCTATGCCTGGGCCATCCGGGCCAGCAGGGGCCAGTGCCATCAGCAACTAGGAGGGAGGTTCATTCACACCATAGAAACTGTACAGCAACTGGGAGTGCAGCAGTCACAGCGGCAGAGCCAGGCCGAGGGCTTCCCAGAGGAGGCGGCCTCCGCCTCCCCCTCAGACCCCGCCAGGAACACCGATTATTGCACAAAGACAAAAAGGGTATGTGTGTCTGGGCTAAACAGCAGCTTCTAAGACCCCAAGCCCTTACACAGCGCAGCGAAGGGGACCGGCGGTGACCCTGGAGACAGAAGGCTCCACAGGGAGGATCTGGGGGAAAGGCAGGTTTCGTCTTTTGGGGTGCTGCCTAGTGCAGGAGGAGGTCGGGCGGGCAACAGGAAGAGGCTTCGGCTGGGGTAGGCCACAGCCCCGGCTGGTCCTGGGTCCATGTGTGCGGATGCCACGGTGCCCACCAGCCACCGCTCTACAGAGCCTTGCTAACCGAGAGCTTGGGATGCTCCACACCGGGGTCCCCACTCACCCCAGGGCGAGGCCCGAGGGGATTAGGGTAAATTTGTGCTTTTGTGATGGGCAGGCTGTAGAATCAGGAAGGGCAGACGGGTCACTCACCCTACCCTGTCCATTCCAGCTTGTCCCGGCCAGCCAATCACAGCCTCTGTATCCCCCCAGGGTGTTGGAAGAGCACTGGGGCCCTCCGGGAACCAGACTCGGCCCCCATGATGTCCCAGGCAAAGCTTCTCTCCTCTGGGCTCAGCTGGCCCCGCCTCTAGCCACTCCCCACTCAGCCCTGCCCTCTCACCTTCACACCTTCTTTTTCAGGTAAGCCCCTTTACCTAGATGGCCTTCCTCACCTGTGTGCTTGTTTCGGGGACCACAAGGTTCAAGGTAAAGGGATGGCTTCGTGTCAGGTACACACCCGGGACGTGTTTTTTTGCCCAGCCGTTTATAACCCGGTCACAACAGGGAAGTCAGCTCCCTGGTCTGTGTGCATCACTCTGGGCCACCGTGCGTATGAAACAGGGTGCACCTGGGCCCAGGAAGTAGAAGCTGCTAACCAGGGTCAGATGCAGTCCCCTGAACCCAGCCGACCCCCTCCACATGGTCTTCCCAGCTCCCACTGCCCGCCCCTCTCCCAGGCTCTAGCACAAGAGGCCCTCGAGGAACATGCTGGCTCACACATGCCAGCTAATGAGTGTGCTGCTCCCCTCTAACGTCCACCGCTTGCAGCCCCATGGGGTTGCTGGGGAGGGTGAGCCAGGAAGGCCTACCTCTGCCCTCTCCTTCCTCGATGAGCACCCCAACATGAACCAATCAGCAGTGCAAGGAAGGCCGGCCCAGGGTTTTCTGAAGCAGCAGCTTTGGACCTGTGCCCAGCCTCCCCACCTGGCATTGGGATGTCCAGGGCAGAAGGTGACAAGACCCCAGGTCCACCTGCTCCCCAAGAGAGAGGGCCCGGCTGAGTCCTCACCCCAGAGGCTGCCATCCTGGGAGGGAGCCCAGTGCGTCTGCATCCTCACCAAGGCCCACCATCCACCCTTTGGGATGAAGAGAAGGAAGTTCTTGGGGTGCAGAGGCAAATCCAGGTCTGACTGCCACGCCAGCCCCACTCCACGCTGCTATTAGAGACCCTCAGCCGCGCTGTCTCCTGAACCCACCCTCTTAGAGCACACATTCCAAGTACTCAGGTGATGGCCCCCGGTTAGGGGTCGGGGGGGGGGCAGCCTCTTCGCTGCCAAGGCCCTGAGGGATCCAGGGCTAGCCACTCCACCTCTCCGGGTCTCAGTTTCCTCCCATGTAAAGTGGGCCTGACCACCCTTTCCCACCCCTACCACCAGCAATTGAGAGAAGAGCTTTTCAGTCACTGAGCTTAAGTCACTCATTACCTCCTTCTTTTGCTAGTGTCCGGGCCCCAGGGGCAGCTATGCCAGTCTGGGAGACACCCAGAGCCTGTGCAAGCAGCTACCCCCACCACACACACCACTTGCCAGCCCGGCCAGAAGCCAAGCTCTTTAAGGTCAGGGCGTGAGGACAAGGACAGGCCCGCCTAGGCGGAGCCCAGCCAAACCATCTGAGACGTCAGAGGCAGAGGGCCTGGTTATCGCTGAAGTGCAGTGCGCCCCAAACTTGCGGCGGTTCCCACCCCACGCCGCCGCCGCCACATTCCCAATCTTCTCGAAACTGGCCTACCTATACTCCCTTTTAAAAACTCAGCCTTGACCTAAGCAATATGTTTGTGAAATCGTGGGTTCAGTGCACCGCTTTTTTCCTAATAAATACTGAAATAAATGCATAACTATTCAAAGAAAAAAATGCCTGTCTGTAAACCCGTTTGAGTAGCATTTCTATAGGGAAACCTGATCTGCAGCTTTGGGAAGGTGGGGAAAATGAGACCGATGGGGGGTGGGGCGGGGAGGGGTCTCCAAGTGACAGGGTATGAAGGAGCTGAGGAAGAGAGCTGGTCCCTGGGCCCAGGCAGGTGCAGCCCTCCCCAACCCGCTCCCCGCCTGGAGGGTACAAGGCCACGGCCAGCACAGACCGGGCAGTGCCCTCGACCTATGAGTCTCAGGGTCTGCTCACCCTCCTTCACCTCCCTCTGTCTCCTGCTGCCCCCAGTCCCGCCCTCAGCTTCCTGGGGGCAAGGCCATCGCAGACCCCACTCTGGGGCAGGGGCCTCGCCTGGGGCAGATGCCCTGCCAAGCCTTGGAGCTGCTTTCCACCCCATCGAACCCTAAGAAAATACAACTATCACCCCTGATTTTTCTAAAGAAACACAACTGGTTGACTAAGAGCTTGTGGACTCTGGGAGCCTACAAAAGACTGTTCACACAGCTAGACAGCCAGGAACAAGACAGACACCCCAATACATCGGGGAAGGGGGGTGGGATCTTAGCAGCATCTCTTCTTTAAAGGAAAAAGTGCACCCTGAATGACACCTCTTTTTCTGGGCCTGTCTCCTGGGCCAAGGGATCCTCGGAGAACTGAGAGCCCTCTGCAAGCTACTACAAACCCAGGGGAGACACCAAAAAGTAGGGGTACCAATGCCCCAGTAGGACCGTCTGCCCCAGGGCAGGTCTGGCCTGGGTCCCCAGCATCAGGCAAAAAGCCCTGTCTGGGCCCGTGCCCACACTCCCCAACTTTAGCACTTTCTGGAAGTCGTAAACTCTCAGTAAAAAAAATAAATATATATATATATATATATATGTCTGTCTCTCTCTATATATATGCATACATATATATATACATGTATCTGCATGGGAAGGACCATGGCCGGGCCGCGCATGGCCCTCGGCCCACCCAGACTCGGCTCCACCGCGCTCTCGGCAGCCTGGCGCTGGCTGGCCCTGCACGGTGCCCAGGTTGCGGACCAAGTATTGCTGTCTCCCCCTGGCTCCTGAGGTAAAGAAGGTGAGACGGGGCGGGTGGCGGCGGCGCTGGGCCCCTGCAGCCCTCATCTCTTCCTCTTGCTCGCAGCGTCTGCGGGCTGCAGCGCTCCGGGGGACTCGTCCGGGCCCGGCGGCGGCGGGTCCTTGCTGGGGCCCGCAGCCCAGGAGGGGCTCCGGGCCAGGCCGAGGGGCCCGACGGGGGCACGGGGGCGGCCAGGGCCGGTGGCCAGGCTGCTGGTACTGCTAAACCTCCTGGCGGGCGGGAGCCCCGGCGGTGCGGGAGGCGTGCAGAAGAGGGAGGTGAGAGAGAGGCTGCTGAGGGTCTCCGAGTGCTCGCTGCCCCCGCCCCCACCGCCCGCGCCGCCCCGGCCCGCGCCTTCCTCATCCGAGGGGTCCATGGAGTCGTGGTGGGTGCACCCCGGGCTGGTGGAGCCCCCGCTGCTGTGGCTGCGCTGATGCGCGCCCAGCCCGCGCCGGCTGAACAGGCCCCGGCCCCGAAGGCTGAGGCGGCGGCGGGCGGTGGGAGACAGGCCGGTTCGGGGGCCGGGGGTGGGCGCGGGCGGCCCCAGGGCGCATCGGGGACTGTCGCTCAGCGTCAGGCTGTCCTCCAGCGTGGTCTGCAGGCTGCCCGCAGAGCTGCTGCGGCTGGCCTCCAGAGAAGACGTGTCGCTCCCGGTGGCCTGCAGGGAGACACAGGGGATGGCGCCTGCCTGCTGCCCCCCACCCCATTCTTCCAGCAGCCTGCCCACCTCAGTGACATGCAGCCCTCTGGTTCTGCAGGAACCGCCTTTACGACACACCCAGCAGCCCACTGCTTCTCCCCTGAGCCACGCCACTGCCCACTGAGCTTCTGGGTGGCTCTCCTGACGGTCACTGAAGTGGCTTCTGACCGGCCCTCCACCCTACCCTGCTCTCTGGTCCTCAGGGGGGAAGCCAGGGTCATCCTAGGCAGACACAGTCAGACCCTGGCCTCATGGCCCTGCCCCACCTCACATCCCTCTACCGCCCCCTCCTCCGCTTGCACTCTGCCTGGAAAGCTCTTCCCCAGAGACCCACGGCTTCCTCCTCAGGCCTTCTTCCCACCGCCTCCACCTGAGCCGCCAGCTCGCCCCACAGACCCCTTTCCTGTGCAGTGTTCTCCCCGGTGTGTGCCACTGTCAAGCAGACAATACCCTTTATGCACTGATTTCAGCTTTTCATCTCTCCTCTCGCACCTCCAAAGCACACGCACTACACACAAACTGGAAGCCCCAGGTGCAGGGATTCTGCATTTATTCCGTAGCGGTCGCAGCCTCCGAGCCTAGCACTCGGCCTGGCCCATGGCTGGGGTCGACAGCTGCCAAATGAACAAATGCCTGGAAGAGCCCTGGGCCCAGCCCGGCCTCCACCATTCTGTGGGGCCTGGGGCAGCTCCTGCCGCTCCCTGAGCCCTGGTCTGCCACCCACAGAGTGGGGCCCCTGGCGCTGCAGGCTCCTCCGCCTGCCCAGGGCGGGATGGGGGTGTGTGGCCCTGGCCAATCCAATGCAGGTGGCCCTGCAGGCTGAAACCTCCCACCCCCAGACCTGTGCCTCCACCTCCACCTGGAACTCCAGGGCCTCACACAGATGTCCCCCAGCGAGGGAGCCCTGGGAGTCAGGGAGGTGCCATACCTGCCGAAGGAGGGTGCAGTTGACACTTGGTGACCGCAGGGATGCCCAGGAGCCCTGCAGGGCGATCTTGGGAAGGGTCCCCATGCCAGCGCCCTTCTCCTGCCCTTTCTGGCTGGCAGACACAGCAGGGTGGAAGAACTCCACTGGCATGGGCAGGAGTGGGCTCGAAGGTGCTGCTGGGGAGGGAGGAAAGGGAGTTGGGGAGCAGGTTTGGGCCGGCACCCCCCTGCAGGGTGGGTTGGCAGGGAGGGGGTACCTAACAAGCCGGCTCTGAGACTATGGGCAAGTCTCCCTCTCTGAGCCACACTGTCCCCACTGTGAAAGCAAGAGAGAAATGGTGAGCCTGCCCATGTCATTCCTGGGAGGACAGGTGCTGGGCAAAGGCACAGCTTTTGGAGCCAAGCAGGCCTGGCTCAAGAACCCCTGGGTCCCTGTCTCCGTGAAACGGGGACCAGGCGCCTCCCTCGAGAGGTGGAGAGGACGAGCAAAGCAGGTGTTATGAGCGCCACCCCCCAGGGCCTGACACCCCACGGGGTCCGGCCAGGCCTGGGGACCCATCTAGGACAGCAGGCGGGGTGGACACTGCACTGGGCGGGCTGAGCCGGCAGAAGAACGCTGCTAGATCTGTCTGGTCTGCTACGCTGGGGTCGGGGTGGGGTGGTGGGGGACAAGGACAGGGTGAGGGAAAAATGAGGGCCAGGCTGCAGGGACAGCCAGGAGCCTCTGCCCACGGTCCCTCAGACAGTGACTTCTAGGGTGAGGATGTGATGAAGGAACTGGGGCATACGTGCCCAGGGTGGCAGGACAGCTTGACTATCCCCAGGTGCAAGGACTTCTATTCTATGTCATCTTATGATTTAAGGAAAACATAAACAAATGGTTAACTAAGAGGATGAGATTTCATTCAATCAGAATGGGTTCTTGGGTCCTGTGCCCTGAGTTTTAGTTCAGGAAGTCTGGGGTCTTAGCACCTCAGCTACCGTGTCCAGTCCAGAAGCCATGGGTTTTAGGGTAGGTCCTTGGGACTGTCACTCCGCCCCCCTCCCCTGGAAGAGGCTAGATGCCAGGCCTCCCACAAGAGCACTGAGGTGAGCTCAGAGGCCCCTCTTCTGCTGAGCTCATCTCTCGGTCCCTTTCCTCAGCCAGTGCTGTGAAACCAGATTCCTGTCACCTCCCAAAAGGACTCGAGATGAAGGTGGGCCCTGGTGATAAACAGGCCAGCTCCATGCTCTGTCCTGGTGCCGCGGGCCCAAGGCCCACGCACAGGATGCCGAGGGAACGACCAAAGGATAAACATCAGGACATTTACAGACAGGCCAGAGAGGGCAACGGCTTTCTGTTGCTCAACGTCATCTCGTGTGATGATCCGTGGGACGCACACCTCTCAGATTCAGCTCCAGAAAAACCCCTCAATAACCCAGCAGCTTTCTCCCTGCTCAGTGACGAGCGCCGTGCGCACCCATCTGTTCTCCTTGCCCCACCGCTCCCCAGAAGCTCAACAGGAAGCCTCCCTTGCCCTGGCTTCTAGTATGATCTTTATCTCATCTTTCTGTATTATTTGGTTGTTCATCTTTTATCGTTGTTACATCGGGCCTAAGGGTCCTGTCTTTTACCGTCAATTATTTACGTTTCTTTCCCAACTCACTGTAATAGTCTGGGAAAAAATACTAAGGAAAAAACTCAGCCGGCTGCCCCTGAAGCAGCCGCCCAAGAAGAGGGCTGTGGGGGGCGGTGGGGGCCGACCCCTTACCTTGGCTGCTCTCGTGTTTCAGCCAGGACCGGACGGGGTTGAACGGGATGGCCTCCATCTCACACAGGAAGCTCTCGGGACCCGAGGGGACAGCCGCGTTGGACAAGGGGAAGAAGCATTCACCCAGGTCCCCCACACGCCCAGGCTCAGGCAGGTCTGGCTCATCCTGAAGGAACAGGGAGGTGGATGGGTTAGGGCGGTGGAGGAGGAGGCAGTGGTCAAGGCCACCACAGCTGCCTTCAGGCCCCTGACCCACAGTCCTCTGCTCGGGCCACTCTCAATGCCTGGGACGGCCTTCTCCTCACCCTGTCCACCTCGCCAATAATCGCCATCTTCCAAACCCCAGGTGAAAGGGCCCCACCTCCAGGAAGCCTGTCTGATGTCGCAGGCAGGTCACAGTTGCCCTTTCACTGCCTTCTTGACTCTGAGATCCTTGAGGGCAGTGGAGGGTTCTTACTAGGATTAAAAATATCCAAGGCGACAAGGGGCGGCCAAGGCCACTGGATGCGGTGCTTGAGGTCCTGGCTGAACGTGCTGCTGTGTGACTTCAGGTAAATCACTACACCTCTCTAAGCCCCGCTGCCCTCATCTAACCCACAAGAGGCGACGGTCCGGCACGCAGCGGGTGCTGCTTACGTGCTGTGCTGGGAGGACGCGGTGTCCCGGCTGGGCAGCCGCAGGTCGGGCTGCAAGGATGGGCCCGCTTGCCCAGAAGCCCACTGGGGCTGCTCACCTTGCTGTCTTTAGGGCGAAGTGGGCAGGCTGTGTGGTCCTCAAGGCTCAGGTCATCGCCCAGCAGGATGGATGAGGACCTGTCTGAGTTCAGGGAGAAGGCTTCCGTCTCGGCCAGCTGCACCTGCGGGGAGAGGTGGCCGCCTCAGGTCACCCGTGGAGCTTGGACCGGGCAGGCCCGGTCCCCCAGAAGGGCAGAGGGTGGTGGTCAGAGAGCATCAGAGACCTGCTGAACATGGACGGTATGCCCACCCTGGGCAGCCAGCCAAGCCTAGATGGGGGCTGGGGGGGTGGTGAGACACAATGGCCTCACAGCCAACAGAGTGCCAGGCCTGGGCTGGGCCAAGGGCAGGGGAGTTGCCATAAGCTGTGAACTCCTGAGCTGGTCCACCTACCCACAGGCCAAGCGTCCCTGAGGGCTGGCCAGCAGAGGCGGATTTTACGGCGGGCGCCCTGGGCCCCGACTTCTGAAGGCACGTATTTTTATTTTCTCTGTCTCTCTCTCTTTTTTTAAGGGGCCCAATATTTTCTTCTGGGCCGGGGGCCTCAACCGACTGTAATCCGCCTCTGCTGGCCAGCGCGAGCCAAGCCGGTGGGCAGTTCTCTGCTCAGAGCCAGGGTTTTCCCTCAGGGCTGCCCACCGCGAGGTGACAGCCTTACCTCCTGCTTGTCGTGATGGCACTTCCTGCAGCCGGACGGCGAGGAATAGTGGTGGAAGACGGAGCCCGACAGGTTGTCGAGGATGGTCAGCTCACCCTCCAAGGAGTCCTTGATGATTAAAGAGACGCTGTCCAGCCACAGATTCTCCTAGGCGGACAGGATGGGCAGGGACAGGTGGGATTATCACTGGGCGGGGGCTGCGGGGTGGACAGGGCACAGCTGCCCTCCCGGTTCTCTGCACCTGTGGCCCGGGCCCGACCCGTTCGTCACAGGGTCACACAGGGCTGAGCAGAAGGGGTGGGGCCCAAAAGACAGAAGGCTGCCCAAGCCACCCGGGGCCGGCTTCGCTGGCAGCCCCAAGGTCCTGCCCTCGGTGGCCCTGGCCCCTGCCCACCTGGGCTGGAGAGTAGCAGTGCCGGCACAGGCGCCCTTCCAAGTCGCCCCCGCCGCCTGGCCCTCCTGGTGCCCGGCCAGGTGCACCCGGGGAGCCGGCGGGCGGCCGCGGGCTGGGACCTAGGCCCTGGGCCATCTCCAGCTCCAGCTCTGCATCCATCTCGGCGTCCTCCTGGGCCTCCTTGTTGCTGTCGTCCAGGTGCTTCATGAGCACAGCCACCACCACGTTGATGAGCACGAACTGGGCCGTGAGCACAAAGCTGACGAAGTACAGAGGCGACACGAACTGCAGGCTGCTCAGGCAGCTGCGCTCGTCATGGGTGCAGTCCCGCAGCGTGTCCTGTGCCGGGCAGGGAGGGCGGTGAGGGCGATGAGGGCCCCAGGGTCTCGAGGCACAGGCCTCACCCCCGTGAGCCCTGCCCCCGCGTCCGCCCCAGTTTGGAGCCAGAGGGCCTCTGCTGGGTGGTGGGAGGGCAGGAAGTGCCAGGGCCCTGGCCCCAAGAGGAGCAGCGACCACAGTCCCCTCCGGCCTTGTGTGGGGTCATGCGCCCCAGCACCTGAGCACCGATCTGCGCACCAGCCAGCAAGTAGGGGCAGACAGAGAACCCCTCCTCGCCTCCTCTGCGTCTCACTGTGATGCCTGGTCCCGGACAGGGTCCTCTGCCTCTGGGCCCTGTCCTCCCCTCCCGTGTGCAACGGGGCACGGGGCGGGCGGAGGGCCGGGTGCCCTGGCCGTCAGGATTGTCGCCAGCACCATTGCTCTCAGAACCCAGCCTGCGTTCTCCCTCCCCAGCCTGCCCACAGTACCTTCATGATCCCGTTCCAGTTGTCGCCGGTGGAGACCTGGAAGAGCGTGAGGAAGGCCATGCCGAAGTTCTCAAAGGTGGCGTGCCGGCTCATGCCCTCACATGGGTTCTCATCATTGCAGACTGAAAGGGGAGGAGGTCAGCTGCCCCACTGCAGAGCCGGCCCCGCCCCCTCTCCGAATCCCCACTACAACGCCCAGAGGTGCACGGAGCCCACGGACGGAGAAGCTGAGGCTCAAGGAGGTGGTACCCAAGCTGGGGCTCAGGCTCGGGTGAGCCTGGCTCCTCCTCCGCCCCAAGTATCAGTTCCAAAGGGAAAGGATGGGGTGGGCGAGGGCCGGCCCTCAGAGGAGCCCTGCTTTCTTGGGGTGATCCCGTATTGCCCTGGCCATTCTGCTTGTAGGGGTGGTCCTGGCCCAGGATGGACACTGGCTTATGGGGCCAGACAGGTCATGTTTGTAGGGGTCAGAGAGCTGGGGGGCTCCAAGTGAGGGTCCATGGCATACGCCTAGGGTGGACACATGGACCTAGGCTAGCCCCTCTCAGAAGCTCCTAACCACACGAGAGGGAGGTGGGGTATGGATGGCAGAGGGCCTCTCATCTATGCCCCCATGGCCTCCGTGGGGGCATCTCCCCTATACAAGGACCCAGATATGACGGTCTGGGGGGCTCTCAGGCCTCCCCTCCACAGGCCTCCTCCAGGCCCAGTCCTCCCCACACCCAGGCCTGCCTCACTCACCCAGCTTCCCGAAGAGCTCCACCCCCAGGGCGGCATAGATGAAGAAGAGCAGCATGAAGAGGAGGCCCAGGTTGCCCACCTGCGGAGACAGCAGGCGGGGCTGGGCAGGGCCTGCGGAGGGCTGGGCTGGGGGGCCAGCAGGCTCTGGGTGAAGGGCCAGCCGGAGGGTCAGGGCAGCTGTGGCATTTCACCAGGCTCTGCATCCATGTCTGCCACTCCCCACATAGCCTCCTGGGGGGCAGGCTGGGCCTGGCACAGGGCCCAGGGTAATGATAAAACGCTTGTGACACCTTTACTGTCAGAGGTCTGGATCGAAGCCCGTCACATTCATTAGTTCACTTACTCCACACGATGACCTATGAACTCCGTTTTACCCCCATTCTTCAAATGAAGAAAGAAATATCCTGAGAGGTGAAGTACCTTGCCCAGCGTCACACCGTTAGCACGCAGTAGGACTTAGATTCACAGCCAGCCCACTGGCCTCAGGGTCCATGCACACAATTGCTACCCCATACACCTGAGCGTGGTTAGTGCCATCCCATGGGTGAATACAGAGAGGAAGGGAAGGACATCGCAGCAATAATGCCACCTCCTCCACGAAGCCTGCCCAGATTCCTCCAGGCAGAATGGGATGCAGCCTGACAGTGGAGGTGTAACCAGTGTGTCCCGGCCACTGTCCCTGCTGGTCTGAGAAGTCCTGGAGAGCAGGAACATGGCTGGATTAAGTCAGATCTGCCTCCTCAGACCACACGGAGCCTGGCCACAGACAGGAATGGGCACAAGAATCATGAGGACTGCGGACCCCTGCGGCTCCTGCAAACCCAGCCACCCCGTCCCACAGCTCCTGTGGGAGGAAAACGTCCCAGATTCCAAACCTATTTCAAATGTATCCATATGCTAGAGAACGCCTCTAACATGCTGTGGATAAGATAAGGCTCCAACACATTCTGGCCCTGGGAATGAAATATCTCCTAGACCCCGCAGAAGACCTGCATGAATGAGTCAGAAGACATTTGCATTAATTGCTGAAAAGTAAACTGTGTTCATCACAGCCTCCTAATGTTTTTCTGCTCCAGAGGAGGGTTCCCTTCCGAGCTGCTCCACAATCACACCAACAGTGTCTGACTAATTAAATGATGCTCATTCATTAATAAAACAGGCACTTACTGAACACCTATGAGGCACGGTGTGAGGCCCTGGAAGCCGAGAGGAGCACGCAGGAGTGGCGGGGCCCTCAGCTCCACATCCCGCCCTCTGCAGACCCCACTCAGCAGCATTTGTTAACCAATGTCCACCTCACCTTTCTTTCTTTCTTTTTTTAAATATTTAATTTATTTATTTTTAGAAAGAGGGTGAAGAGACGGAGAAAGAGAGGGAGAGAAATATCGGTGTGAGAGAAACATTGATCTGTTGCCTCTCGCATGCACTCTGACCTGGGACCAAACCCGCAACCCAGGCATGTGCCCTGACTGAGAATCGAACCTTCGACCTTTCAATTTGCAGGATGACGCCCAGCCAACTGAGGCACATGGGTCAGGGCCACCTTATCTTTCTTATCAGCCGTTCCTCCCTGCCTCAGCACCTTCCAGAGCTTGCACGGCTGTAGCCACCTCCTCGCCCACCTCCCTGCCTCAAGCCTGTCCTTCCAATCCATTCTCCTCTTGAGTCGCCAAAGCAACCTGCTAAAAGGTTAAGGCCTCCCTTTTCCAGAACCCCCCGTGGTGCCCACGGCCCTCAGGGCAAAGCCCAAGTTTGCTGTCCTGGCATCAAAGGCAGGACCTAGCCCTGCAGAACCCACAGCCTGATCTTCCAACCTGACTCCAGCTGTGTGGGAAATAGACCCCATTCGCACATTCTGTTCCTTTTGCAGGAAAGACCCTTTCTCTGGCTTTGACTGGTAAATGCCTCCTCCCCACCCCTCAAAGCCCAGGTGACAGTCACCTCCCCCCAGGAGCCTTCCCTGATGCCTCCTCCCTCAGTGTGGGAGAGAAGGGGCTAACATTTCTTTCTTTCTTTTTTTTAATCCTCACCTGAGGACATTTTTTCATTGCTTTTAGAAAGAGAGGAACATCAGCGAGAGAGAGAAGCATTGGCTGGTAGCCTTTGCCTTCTGTAAGTGCCCAGACTGGGGATCTAACCTGCAATCCAGGCATGTGCCCTGACCGGGAATCGAACCCATAACGTTTCTGTTATGGAACAACATTCCAACCAACTAAGCCACACAGGCCAGGGCTGAAGTTTCATTTTCATAGCACTTTACAGAGAACCAAGGAAATGTCCAAGGTCAGCTAATAGATTTTGAGGGGGAAGCCCCCGCCTTGTGGTACTTGACACTTGAGACTCTTAAAGTGTTGACGTAATTGTAATTATTATTGAGCCAGAGACTACCTGGGCATCTTCATGTGCCCTGTGCCAACTCAGGGTTGGTCTGGGGACCCACCCAGGGATGGCTAGGTTTCAGAACCCTAACCCTAACCACCCCCATCCCTAACCTTAGCAGACTCTTATACAGCGCATCCTATGACCCAGGTCCCATTCAATGCTTTATAAGTTTAACTATTTTAAACCTCACAACACCCTTTTAAGATAAGGATTGTTATCATCCCCCATTTCATAGGCATGGAAACCATGGCACGAGAAGTTGAGTCATATGACTAGGATCTCTCAGGGAACTAGGCCTTGACCCCAAGCAGGGCGGCCCATGTCTGGGCTCCAACAACTTCCTGTCTGCACACCCCCCAAGCCCAGCACTCACTCCCATCTTCCGAGTAGCAAATTCTTTTTAAGGGGTTCAGTGTCAGGAAAAACCACATCTCTTTGAACAAATTCCCCTGCTTTCCATCCGGACCTGGTGAGAGTTATGTCGCTTTCCCTTTGCAACTGGGCTGCTGGGAAGCTCACACCAAACTCGAGAACGGACCTCACTAACACTCTTAGCCCAGGTCACTGTGAGAATTAGCTTTGCTTTCACCTTCCCTGAGCTGTTAATCTTTCATCCCCGTTTTTAGTGTGCTGTATCTGTGCCTTTTTATTTTAAGATGCACAATGTTCCTTAAGACTAGATGAGTCATGATGAATAAATGAATGTTTATTTCATTTATAACATTCCTGGCTCACTGCTGAGCAGAGGCCACCCTGGGGGGAGGGCAAAGGGGAGCTGTAAATTGTCAGGACAGCAGTGGGGGGACAGGCTGGGAGTGCAGCACTCCCAGGAGGATGAGCGATGACATCTCTGGAGTCTGCCCTTATCTCCCTCCCTCGACCAACGGGATGCGGGCTGAGGGGGCTGCTTTCCCAACTTCCCAGATCTGCATCGAGGTTAGGGTCTCGTGCTGCCCCTTCTAGAATGTCAGAACCCGTCTGTCCATATCACCACCTCCTCTGCCAACCACCCTACGAGGTCAAGCTCAAAGCCCCCCGACACCTTCCCTGATTCCCCCAGTTGGCGTCAGGGCCCCTCCTCTCCCCCCAGTACAGTGTAGGTCCCTTGCCACATTGCGCTGAGATATCTGTCTTCCCTGCCAGCCGGGTGACTCCTGAGAACAGAATGTGGGTCCCCAAGGAACAGCCCCGGGCCCGGTACAGAGCAGGGCTGGAGAGTACTTGGTGACGTCAGGAAGAAAGAGGCAGAGGGGGCCTGTTCTGTCTCTCACAGAGCCCCGGCTCAAACTGCTTCCTGGAGACCAGATCACATGCTGGCTCTGGGCAGGTTTGGGGAGAAGGGGAGTCAGGGTCTGCGACCCCAGGGCCCAGTGTGACACCAGCAACAGGCAGGAGGGCGGCTGCAGGGAGCGGCTCTTACCTGGGGCAGGGCTTGCACCACTGTGTCCAGCAGGGCCCGCATTCCTGTGGCCATCTTCAACAGCTTCAGCACTGCGGGGGGACACGCGGTCGGCCCACTCAGCCCAGGCCCAAGGGCCACGTGTGCGTGTGTGTGCAGGGTATATATGCCACGAGAACGTGGGTGCAGCTACAGGGTGAGTGGGGTGTGCATGAAAATGTGTCACCAATGTGTGGACATCAGTATAAAAAAGCCCAAAAGAAAGGTACACCCAGTGGGAACCGAGAGATAGAAAGTGAGCGAGTAAGAAAAACTGTGTGACTGAGAGCCTAATTCACCGCCACGCAGCCAACGTGACCACCCAGGGCGTGCCCACATCCCTGCCTGCGGCTAAAGAGGTCTCCAGTGTCCGGCTGAGTTTCCCCACACCCACCCCTACCCGGGATCTGGAGGCCACAGGCAGGTGCAGGTGGAAGAGTTAGAGGCACCTGGGTGAGCTCCGAGACAGGAGGATTTTTAAAGAAGTCGGGAGGCGGCCTTGCGGGGAGAGGGAGGTCTGGGAGAAGAAAAGGGACTCTAAGGGGCGCTGAGGCCTGTGTGTCCCAGAGGGTGTTGGAGAAATGCCAGAGAGGAATCCCGTCTGCACTGGCTCCCTTCATCCCCGCCTAAGGCTGGGTCGCGTGGGGTGTGGTGTGGAAAGGGGGTGGGACGGTGCACTGTGTAGAGCATCTGTGGACGAGGGTGCTGAGTGTGTACACACGGGGGCGAGTGTATGTCCCACGTGAGCTCCTTCTGTTCTCCCTGCTCAGCAGGAAGCTCATCGTGCCCATGCCTCCTCCCCCATGGTGCCGTGCCCCCTCCTCCCGCCGGGCTGCCGCCCTCACCCCGGGCGATGCGCAGAACCCGCATGATGCGGATGATGGTGGGGTTGATGGGCAGGGCGGCGTTGATCTCGATCTCCTCCAGCGTGATGCCCATGACCGACAGCAGCACGATGGCCAGGTCCAGCTGGTTCCACCTGTTCGGGCGCGTGGGAGTGGGAGGCAAAGTGAGAGTTGCCCTAGCACAGGCGCACCTCGGTCCGGAGGCGCTCCCCAACCCTCCGCCCTCCGGCTGCGGCCTATGGGGATATGCGGCCACGCTCCCGACTGGTGCGCTCCAGACCCCACTAGGTCCAACTCCTTCTCTGCCCCTGGACAGCCTCCAGTTCCTCAAGCGAGGGGCTGACCAGGCTAAATAAATACCTCTGGCCTCCCGTAGGGGAGATGAAATGGCTCTGACTTCGAGCCCTGAATCTGGAGCCCACTGTTCCTTCTGTGTGGCCTAGGGCTAGCCTATCAACCTCTCTGAACCTTATTTGCTCCCTCTGAAAAGGAATGGGGCGTGTCCTGCTTCACCCTTGGGGTAGGGTGGACCCACAGGAGGGGTGCTCCAGAGACTTGATAGCAGGTCCCGAACCCATCAGGCAGGACCATAACTACCTCCTGTTCCGGGCTGTGGGGAGCCCCAGGGGTCCCTGGCCATCAGCCACTTCTTAGTCCCCGTCCCTGGCCTCTCCAGGCTTCCCCGGGCATCAGGACGGCCTCTCCAACCTGCAGCCCCTTCCCCGCTGCCATGGCCTGGCCCCGCCACTCACCGGTCCTTGAAGAAGCGCCTCAGACCAAACGCCACCAGCTTCAGCACAGCCTCCAGCACAAAGACAGTGGTGAACAAGTAGTTGCAGTACTTGAGGGCAGTCTCCAGGGACTGTGGGGGGCGGGGGGGAGCAAAGAGAGGCATGATCCAGGCCCCATGACCTGGCCCCGCCTTCCTCCAGTCGGCACGCCTCTGCCTTTGAAGAGGGGCATTTAATCCATTCGTCTTCCTTTTATTCCTTCCATCTTACATAATAACGCGCGCTCTTTATTTCGCATGGCTGTTCCCGACTTCCCTTATGTCTGCTGGTCTGGCCCGGGCAGGCCTCTTTGGAAGCAGTGTTGGGTAGCCGCGAAGGGTCACGGTTAAGAACCAGGCTGCCTAGATTCAAACGCTGGCTCGGCACTGAACTCCTTGTTCACTATGACTTTGGGCGAGTCCCTTGACCTCTCCGGGACTTAGTTTTCCAGTCCGTAAACTGGGGGTGGTAACGGTACCTTCCCTCAGAAAGCTGCTGTGAAAATTAAGTGAGCTGATAGCCCTGCACCAGACTGAACTACATGCTTACACGCTTGGTAAACGTGAGCTATTGTTACTCCGTTTCTTCACGTTAATTTGGAAGTTCTGCAACTCCTCTTCCTTCCTGCCAATGGCTACCTTCCTTTCCCCTGCATGTTTAACAGCCCTCTCCTATCATTTAAAATAAGATACTAACCCTTCACCTGGGGCTCTGCTCTGCTCTTTTTCCCCCAGCTCCAGTAGGCAGAAGCTTTTGGACACACCCCTCACGTGGCCCTCATGCACACTGCCTGCCATTAGCTGGGAGCTGGTTGCCCTGTCCCACCTCTGCGTTTGCCCCCAAGAGTCCTGCCACCTGGACTGCCCACCCCGGGCTCACATGCCCAGGCAGCCGTGGAGGCCACGTGGCAGCCCTTGATGCAAATCAAAGCTGCAGTCCCGGCTCCACTGCCTACAGACCAGCTGACCGGGGAAGCGTCTTCCGCCTCTCCGAGCCTCAGTTTCTTCGTCTACCAAATCCGGAGCGAGTCCCCTCTCCCACCTTAGGGTGGCCGTGAGGGTGAGAGCGTTAAAATCTGCCATGTGCCTCGCAAAAAGTCACATTAGACACACCACCGCTACCATTACCCGTGTTCAAGGCGGGGCCCAAATGTCACCTCCCCACTCCCCGGAAATGAGAGACCTTTTTCTCTGGCCTTTCTCTTTCACACTTCTGCCCTACCAGGCCGTGAGCCTCCTGGGCATAGGACCCAGCATGGGGGTACTGCTCGGATCCTGCTCCTGGGGCGGGGTCCAGCTGAGGCCCCGCTCCACTTGGGACCCCGGGCTGGGATCAGGGCCAGGGCTCACCGTTGGCTGGTTGTAGTGCTCCAGGGACATGGTGACCACATTGAGGCAGATGATGAAGGTGATGAAGATGTCCAGGTAGTGGCTGGTGCACATGGAGTGGATGAGCAGCCGGGTGGGACAGTAGGAGGCATAGTAAGGCAGCCGCTGGGCCTCTGCCGGGGCGCGCGGGGGAGTGGCCAAGGCAGGAACAGAGCGAGTAGAGGGAGAGGCCGAGGGGAGGGAGGAAACGAGGGGGAGAGGGGTTAGTCCACCCAGGCCCTGGGGGTCAGAGTTAGGTCCGCTCCACCCAGCCAGGGGGCCCGAGGGGAAATGGGTAAGATGTGGGGGTGGGTGGCAAAGAAGGCAGGACACAGAGTCTGCCCACCCACCCCAAAAGTGCCCGGGCAGGGGCTCCAGGCCTGCTAGGGGCGGGAGACAGGGGCTCCACAGCTCAGGTTGGGCATCTGCCCTTGCCTTCTGTCTGGACTGAGACACCTGGCTGGCACTGGTGTCACCATCAGACTCCAGGTGGACATGGACCGGGCCCAGGTCGCCCGGTCAGGCAGACACTGGGGAAAGGGCAGGGCCAGGGACACCGGGGCTGTATCTTCGGTCCCTTCCAGCTCCAAAGGCCCAGAGGCTGGTTTCGGGCCCAGGCCCCCACGCCCAGGAGCATCAGCGGCAGCAGGCAGAGGAGGCCCAGGCCTGGGGCGGCCCCCACCCCGCGAGGTCACCCGCTCACTCCGGCGCTTCTTTTCCAAGCGCCGCAGCCGCTTCTCCTCGCGCCGCCGCGCCTCCTCGGCCTCCTGGTGCTGCCGGCACTTGTGGAAGTTCTCCACCACCACGCCCACAAACATGTTGAGCACGAAGAAGCTGACGATGAGCAGGAAGGAGATGAAGTAGAGCAGCATCCAGGGGTTGTGGTTGGGCACGGGCTGCAGGGAGCCAGACGGGGCTGAGGTAGGCTGACCCGGCCCTGCAGGGCCTGCCGGGGAGGGGGGTGGCTACCACGCTGAGCCTCAGAGCAGTGGGGGTACTGAGAGAGCCGCCTCCTAGGTGGCTGTGGGGTTTGAAGGAGGAAGCAGGTAGGAAGTGCCCACCCTGGCCTGGCACAAGGCGCTCAGCAAAGAGAGCTCCGCCCCTTCCCTGCGGCAGCCGCTGCCTCCTGGACCCATATCCACCTGTCTTTTTCCTCGCGCCCGCCCACGCACCCACCCACCCAACCACTCACTTACCCACCCATCTATCTACCCCTTATTCAGCTGCCCACCCATCATCCATCCATTTATCCATCCATCCATCCATCCAACCATCCATCCATCCACCCACCCACACTCATCACTTAATTCATCCACACCCATCCATCCACCCATCCACCCACTTACTCATCTGTCCACCGATCATCCATCCATTTATCCATCCATCCAACCATCCAACCATCCATCCATCCATCCATCCACCCACCCACACTCATCACTTAATTCATCCACACCCATCCATCCACCCATCCACCCACTTACTCATCTGTCCACCCATCATCCATCCATTTATCCATCCATCCAACCATCCACCCATCCATCCATCCTTCCACCCATCCACTTATTCATCCACCCAGAAATAAGGCAACCAGCAGAAGGGAAACACACCCCTGGTGGAGTCAATGTGTGTGTCGTGGGGGGAGCGCGGGTAGGCAAGAGAGGGGACAGGCTAAGCTGTGGAGGAAGGTGTCGCCAAGTATTCTCATTCCCTGCCTAGCCCCAGAAGGGACCCCTGCTGTCGTGGTGGGAGCAAGAGCTCAGGCCCCCTATCAGGCCCAACCTCCTCCCTGACCCCTTTCCACCCACCCCGCCCTCAAATCCACAGCACTCTCTTGCCTCGGGCCTGCACCTGCTGTTCCCCTACCGGCTGGCTCAGTCCCTCTCCACCCACAAGGCTCTGCGCCCCTCCAGGCAGGAGGCAGCTCGGAGGGCTGTCCCTACAGAGCAGGGGGCTTTGCTGAAGCAAATGAAACAATGACTTTTGCTACCCAAGGGATGGCCCTACTGGTGAAGGAACCAGGCCAGGGAGGGGAGGTGTGTCAGCCACAGCTGATGGTGGGAGACACTGGAGCTGCGGGTCCTGCTGACGCCAGTCTCAGACCACTGGGCCCCCAAACCGCTGTGTCCCTTCCCTGCTGCCCTGCTGCCCTGGTCCCAGCCATGCCCACCTGCTGGTCCACAGCGACGGCGTCTAGTCCGTTGTACATGATGTTCACCCAGCCATCCTTGGAGGCCAGGACGAAGAGTGACATCAGGGCCTGGAAGACATGGGGCGGGCACCGAGGTGATAGATTCAGGCAGCTCCGGTTGCATCCGCCCCCCACCCCATCTCCATTTTTCTGTCTCTCGGAGGCATAGGGACAAGAGGCCTTCCCCAAATTGAGGGCAGAGCTGTGCCCTCAACTGACAAAGCTTTTCTGAGGACCTACTATGTGTCTGCCATATGCCCTGCAGGCACTGCTGCAGGAGAATGAGCATTGGACCAGGAATCCTGGGTTCCAGTCTCAGCTCTGAAATTAACTGGCCAGTTCCCTGACTGGCCTGGTTTAGTTGCTGGAGTGTCGTCCTGCAAAGCGAAGGGTGGTCAGTTCAATTCCTGGCCAGGTCACATTCCTGGGTTGTGGCCTGGTCCCCGGTTGGGGCCCACGCGGAAGGCAACCCATCGATGTTTCCCTCCCATGTCGATGTTTCTCTCCCTCTCTCTCTCCCCTCCCCTCTCTCTAAAAGTAAATAAATAAAATCTTTTTTTTTTAATTAACTGGGCAAGAAAATTCATAAGTTCTCGCCCCTTATCTGCAGGATGGAGCTCGTGCTCAAAGGGCTGCGTGTCAGGTTTGCTGGGAGAGTCAGCTGGGACTTTAAACTGGAAGGTTCCTGACAAACAGAAGTGTTTGTGCTGCTGTCACTCCAAGCTTGCCTCTAGCACCTGAACACAGGAGCTCACACGATTAGTCAGGAGCCCTGGGTCACAGCCCAAGCCCTGCCACTAAGTAGCTGTGTGACTTGGGGCAAGTTCTTTGATGTCTCAGCTTCCTTATCTATAAATGGCAATAATTACCATCACCAATAGGAGATTTGGGGACAAGGTGATCCCCAGGAGACAGCCAGCCAAGGCTGCTACACAGACCGCAGCCAAAGCATCCTCGTGTCCTTTCAACGGGGCTACAGGCTGGCTCTAGAGAGCCCAGCCAAGACCCTCGCATGCAGCAGGCGCTCAGTAAAGGCTCTCTGAGCTAGAACGCGGCAATGCCACCCTCGCAGAGCCCAAGCATGACGGAAGTCAGACGGTGCACAAAGGGTCCCGGACCAGCAGAAGTTGCCTGGGGGCACGCACCCTGCTCTGGACACCTTCCCCATCCCATACCTCCACCACACTGTTCACTTGTGGTAGCTCAGTGCCCTGGGCCAGGAAGTGAGGTTCTGGGCTGGGTCTCCTGCCCTGCACTGGCCCCTCCTTCCTACCCATCCAGGGCTCAGACGCCGCCTCTTCCCTTCCAGCTGGGCCTGGTGCTAAGGGCTGCCCGGAAGGGTTCAGGCCCAGGAGCGGGGCAGGGCAGGAGACGCAGGGGAAGCCCTCCTGGCCAGGGAGGCACAAGAAGCTCTCACACGCCCGGGGCAAATGTCCCTGTAGACCCTTGGATCACAGAGGCCTGAGGCACAGAGAACCTGTGGCTGGGAATCCCAGATCTGCTATCACTGTCCCTGTTGATGGACGAGGACACTGAAGCTCAGAGAGTGACTGGGTTTACCTGAGGACACACAGCAAAGAGTCAGGGGCTCCGGACCACCCTGCAACCCCTGTTAGCTCTGCAGGCTGCGAGCACCCTGCTTAGGAGCCCGGGCATCAGCCTGGCATCGAGCATGCTCGGGACAGAGAGGGCGGGAATGCTCCGTGGGAGCTGGGGCCTGGGCCCGGTGCTGGGCCAGGGGTCGGGGCGAGCTCATCAAAGGCTCCCGCTGGCTTTCCCTCAGCTTCTTGGAACACCTTTTTGAAAACATCTGTTTTGCCAACCATTCAGTTGTTAATAACTTGAAACCGCTGCTTCTGGAGAATCTGCGGGCGCTGAGGCAGTGGGCTGTGTCCCAGGTCCTGGCCCCTTCCCCTGGCCACTCACTGTCCCTCTATGGCCCCCTGGCTTGTCTCCCAGGAGGCATGGGGAGTGGGATCTCTGGTCACGTGGGGTGAGAGCTCCAGTGAGAACCTGCTGGAGGGTCGCAGCAAAGGGGCGGGGCCTGGGCCCTGCTCCCTCCTCATCTGGTCGTACCTAGCCACCTGGCTGGTCTTCAAGAATTCAGAGCATTTGGTGGGGGCGGGGCGAGGGTCTTTGTGGGCAGCCAGCTGGGGGCTCCCATGGGGCCACTACCCAGACTGCTGGCCTGGGAGGCCCCCAGGAGGGGGGACCAGCGGTGAGTCAGGAGCTGGGCAGGGGCCTGCCTGTGGCTGGCGGGCAGAGCAGAGTAGGTGGGTGATGGGAGAGGGAGCCCCCCGGGGCCAGGGGCTGGGCACACGTGAATCTCCACAGTGAGCGGCAGAGCCGGGACCCACACGCACGACTGGCCGACTTCAAAACTCCTGTCAGAGTCCCAGGGGCGGGGGTGGGGGCCAGGAACCAGGGGCCACTTCAGTGTCTCCCACTGAAGCACCTACGAGGCGCCAGGTGCCTGCTGGACGCTGCGCTCAGGGTCTCTAACCCTCACGCCACCGGTGTGGGGTGCTGCCCCTACCCGTTTTACAGGAGAGGAAACTGAGGCTTAGACAGGCGCGGTCACAGGGTCAGTCCTGGTAGGGCGGGACTGCAGGCTGGTCTATAATCCCAGGCTGCTGGCTTTGCAGAGCTGTCACTCCACCCCCGGGGTGATCAGGTAAGGAAGGGATCAGTGGGCGGAGCTCACCTGGCCCAGGTTGTCGAAGTTGTACTTGTGATGGACCCAGCGGTAGTTGGCAGCCATGCAGTCGGAGCGGTTGGTGATGTTGCGGGTGTCCACGCCCAGACAGTGGTAGAACTTGCCCTTGAAGAGCTGGGGGGCGGGGGGGTGGCCGACACAGGGTGAGTGACCATCCTGCCATCACTCCCGGGGGTGGGGATGCGGTGTGAATCAGAAGAGGGGCAGCTCAGGAGGCACCTCCTCTGTGCACAGCCCGGGCCAAGCCCTCAGCCATCTCCCCACATCCCCCGACCTGAGGTGGAGCTACTCTCGCCCCACGTCACAGATGAGGAAACTGAGGCCCAGGGGGGGACAGGTAATTGTCTCAAAGTCACTTAAGATTTAGGAAGTGCCAGAGCCAGGGTTCACACCTGGGTTTGTCTGATTCCTGGGCTTCCCACACACCTGAGATCAGGCCCCAGCACCTGCACTAAAGATCTGGGCAGGGACCCCACGGGAGGGAGGAGCCTGCACATCCTCGGGGGAGGGAGAGAGTAAAGGGGCCCTCACCGGGGACCCAAGCCCTCTACGTGTCAGCTGCCTGGAAGGGACAGGGCCACTTTCCACATAGAGGCCACTTCAAGCCGCTCCCGCCCAGGCGGTCCCACTGTGAATCTCTCACAGCCCCAAAGGACGCCTGTGCCCAGGGCTCCTCCCCAGCTACAGCCTCACATGTAGCACCAGGTGAGGAGCCTGGGGCTTCAGGGCTCAGGCACTCAAAAAACAGGAAGGGTCTCAGCAGCAGCTCAGATCCCAGGGGGCCAGGTCACTCTGGCCATCCCCATCACATATGTTATCACCCAACCCACCCTTCGCTGTCCAGCCCCAAAGTCCCATCTTATCCCTGGGCTGGGCTCCAAACCAAAATCCGAGCTAGCCCGCGGTCCTGCCGATGTCGGGACCTCCTGGAGCCCCAGGCCCGGGGATGACAAGCCCCAGCTCTTAACTGCCCTGCCAGGCCTTTCCCCGTTGGACCCCGCCCACCACCTGGCTCGTCTCTCCATGCTAGCCAGAGCTCTTGGGTTCACCTCCACACATGTGCCCGCCCTCCACAGAGACACCTTCCCCCATTGTGACCTGTCCAAATCTCCTCTCCTTCCAGGCCCAGTGCAAAGGCCACCTCCTTCAGGGTGCTTCCCTCATTGTCCCCAGCCCAGCCCTGTGTTCCTGCATAGCTTGGACCCCTGTGATCCCATTGGATCCCCTTGGATCCCATTTACCCAGCCTGCCTTGCATTATGCCACGTTGGCCGTGTCCGTCTCCCTCCCTGGCCTGGGAGCTCGCCGCTGACTGGGCCACGGCCGCTCCACCAGGACCCTAGGAGTCCCCGTGTCAACCAGCAGAGGGTCGGGGGAGCTGGGTGGGAGTGAGGGGCCTCTTGTCCAACCTTGGAGCCCACCCCACTGCCTGCCCAGCCTGGGCACCCCTCACCTGCACCCCCAGGATGCCAAAGATGATGAAGAAGGCACAGCAGATGAGGACAATGTTGCCGATGGGCTTAAGGGAGGAGATGAGCGTCTCCACCACCAACTTCAGGCCAGGCGCCCGACTGATGACACTGCGGGCAGGAGGGACCGAGGGCACTGTTAGCCCTCAGCCAGGCCAGGGAACAGCCAGCCCCCGTGGTCCCAGAGTCACCAGGGCAGTGGCCCCCAGGCTCGGGCCTCTACGCACAGCAGGGCACTGTGCCCTCGCCCACGCCCTTGGGGTCCACGCGCCTTCGTGTAGAGACGAAGGCCCAGAGACCGCAGTGAGCCGCCGAGGGCCACCCAGAGAGGGGTTAGCCATCCTGGGGCCCACCTTCGGCCCTGGTCTTCCAACACCCTCTCACACACACTCACCCCGGGGCCCTGCCCTTGCAGCCGGGCCCACAGCCCGGGGCCTGGCCCTGCTCCACCAGTGCTTGGCGCCCGCGAGCAGAGGCCTGAGTGGGTGGAGAGGGCAGGAGCAAGCGGTCCACTTAGACCCCAGGGGCCTCCCCAGACACGGAAGAGTCCTCACCGCAGGGGCCGTAGGGTGCGCAAGAGCCGCAGGACCCGGAGGACCCCCAAGATCTTGGCTCCACCGGCTGAGGCCAAGGACACCACGATGTCGATGATCGACACGAAGACTAGAAAACCATCCAGCACGTTCCAGCTGCTGCGCAGGTACGCCTGCTCCCCGAAGTACAGGCCCAGGGAGACCACCTGGAGGAGGGGTGATGGGAGGGGTCAGTCAGCTGCGCTGGAGAGGGCGGGGCTGAGGTCGGATGGGCTGGGCAGGGCCAGGCAAGTAGGGTGGAGCCAGAGGGCGGGCCAAGGACACCTGCCCAGCTACCCACGCAGAAGGTGGGCGATGAGCAAGAAGCAGAAGGTCTGGGCTCCTGGGACGCCCCCCTCAGTGCAGGCCCGGGGGCTGTTCGGATCCGCTCTCCCCGCACGTCTGGCAAACCCAATTCATAGCTACACGGTTAGCTACAAGTTTCCCAGCATCCGCCTCTCTGGCGGGTCATGACCTCCTGGAGAGCAGGGACGTGGATGACCCCACCCTGTGGGCCCCAGTAGCTGAGTGCTGGTACCAAGGACAGGTGGGCCTCTGGGGCCCCTGTGGAATGTGCCTGACAGGCAGGTGAGTGACAAGCTGAGGGTGGGCCGGGTCAGAGCCTCCCCTGTCCCCCATGCCCCAGGCAGAGGTGGGAGAGGTCCCAGGAGAAGAAAGGCTACCTTTAGTGTCATCTCGCCCACGAAGATGGCTGTGAAGATGTAGTTGGACACAGTGAGGAATATGCGTTCCTGAAAGAGCCGGGAGACGCCGTGGGCCCGGGGCCGGCTCCCAGAGCCGCCAGGCCGCCCGGTCGCCTCTGCCTGCAGCCAAGGGGCCTGCGGGGGGCCGCCCCTTCACATCCGAGGAGGAGTTCCCTCCCCAGAGATAAGCTCCCTGCCACCCCTTCCTACACGGTATCAGCATCCACCCTGCTGAGCCCTCCTAGCCCCCGGGCCCTGCACCCATAGCAGGCCCTGTGTGTCCCATAGCAGGCCCCAGTGGCCTGCCCCCTGCCTGTCCCTTGTCCTGCCTACAGGCCCCAGCCACTCACGGTGCTGCCGGCCTCGATCTGGGGCCGCTCCAGGGCGATGGTGATGCAGTTGAGGAAAATGAAGGCCAGGACGACATAGTCGAAGAGCCGGTGGGCAATGATGGTCTGGCACAGGACACGGAACCTGAGCGGAGTGGGCGGGGGGCCATGAGTGCCGGTGCGCCCCGCACCCCCGCCAGGAGGGCGGCAAAGGGCTTAAGCCCAGGGATGGCCCAGCCTAGAGAAAGCTGACCCTTGTCTTCTCTGGCCACACAGAGGCAGCGACTTTACATCTGCCCAGGGTGCCCACCTGGAGCCACCTCCCCTGACCACGCACCCACGGCAACTCCTACGGCCACAGGAGGGAGGGCACCCACCTTGCCCTGGCACTCAAGGCTTTCCAAACACAGGTGCAAATCCCTGAGCCCTGCCCTCCAGCCATGGGGACACACAGGGCCTGAAGCCCTAGGCTTCTGCCCCAGACCTTCCCTCGGGCTGCCCCCTCCACCTGCGCTAGCTTTCACCTGCCACACCCGCAGAATGCTACAAGGGCCCCTCCCACAGGAAGCCGCCTCACGCCCCCTCCAGATGGAAGCACCCCAGGCTACTTGAGGATCTGTCCAACCTGGTGCCCAGGACAAGGACAGCCTGGGCTACAGGAGAGGCCCAGAAAGTCCCCATTCAAACATGCCCCCTCCCCGGCAGCCCCAGGGGCAGGAGGGACCTCTGAGGTATGGGGGGCACCCCCTCAATGGCCCTGCCTGACTGTAGAAATCTCTCCCTCACCGACCTGCCCACCCTCTAGTCTAGCCTCCCCGCAAGCCTGGTGCTGCCCACCTGTTCTCAGGGGAGAAGAGGTAGACAGACCAGTCCTCGCGGACCTCGCACCAGTCAGGCTTGTAGACGTCAATCATCTTGCGCACGCGGAAGCACAGGGTCTAGCGAGGAGAGTAGGGGATGCAGGCTGGGCAGCACTGCCCAGAGCTTCCCACCTCAGCCCACTCCAGCCACGTAGCACACTGGGGCCTCCGGATGACCTCCAGACTCCCCCAGCAAGACCAGCACCCTCGCCCCCACCCGCCATGGCAGCGGGGAGGGCTTCTCTCCCAGGGGTGGGCCCAACTCAGGTGTGGGCAGCTCCAGCAGCCTCCTCCCGCTCACCCGCCTGAAGCCCTGTCCCCACGGGTCGTGCCCCTTAGGTCATCGTCCCCTGTGGGGCCCTCCGACTCTGACCCCAACCCGCAGGCTGCTCCCTCCTTCTGCCTGAGCAGACCCCGGGCCCCTCAGCCTGGCCCCCAGAGCCCGCCCCACTCACGTAGTCGGCCTCCTCCTCATCTTGCACGCGGTCCTGGCGGTCGTTCATCTTGGTGAAGACCTCCTTGGCGATGCTGGGCATCCTACCATTGCAGTCCTCGTGCCCAGGGGCCAGGCCTGCTGCCCTCCAGGCTGCCCGGGGGTGGGGGCCCACAGCGGGCCCCAGCTCGGCCAGGTCCACCGAGTCTCTGGTGTCGAGGGACAGCGTCCGACGGTGGTGGCGGTGACGGTGCATCGGGTGGGGACCGTGATGCACGTGGTGGGCATGTGGGGCGTGCAGGGGCGCGGCCCGCGGCAGCCCCTCGT
>PVJD01011421.1:0-46597 GCA_004026545.1 Mormoops blainvillei
GGAACCGGAAAAAGGAGGAGGAAAGCGCACGGGGCAGCTGCCTGACTTTGACGCACTCTGGCACCTGAGTACCTGAGCGTCTGTCCCGGGACCACAGCCAGGCCCTGCCCCCGTCTTCCTCACATGAGCCTATGAGAACTTTGCAGCTATCTTGTGAGTCAGGCCAGGGAGCTCTGGGAGGGGAGGGGAGGAAGCCGAGTTGCCCAGGGCCACCCAGCCAATGAGGGGGACTTGAACCCAGGCTTTCTTCCTCTCTTGCTGCCGCCACCAAGCTGAGCTGTCATCATGTCAAATCCAGAGAGATGCGGGATCTATGTGTCCCTTTCACAGGTGGGCACACTGAGGCCCCATTTATGAAGGCACTTCAGAGGGTAGGGCGAGAGATGGGTAGAACTTCATGGGACAGGCATCCTGGGCATTATTAGCCTGGCAGCCTCTGGCTGCTCTGCCTGGAAGTCAGATTGAGAAAGAGGCCTGGAGGGGAGGCTGCCAACCCTGGAGGGGCCAGCCCAGCCAGGCTGGGGCTGCCGGGAAAGCACAGGGCACAAGCTCAGGTCAACAGGGCCCTGAACTGACTCAATCCTCCCTAGAGCCCAGCCCCGGCTGGCACCTGCCACATGGGCTCTGCTGCCCTTGTCGGTGCCTGTCAACAAGCCGACAGGGGCAGACACGGCCTCTAGACATTAGCCACAGCCAGCCTGGACCTGCCACCTCCTGCCCACTCCTGCAAGATCTGCCTCTACCTCCCCACCCCCCACACATCCCAAAGCAGAAGCAACAAATGACCGAGTTCAGCTCTAGTCAAGGACCAAGTTTGAGCTCTCAAGTCCAGCTGGTGAGATGGGAAGAGGGCTGAAGGCACCCTCTTCTGCTTCCTGGCCACTTCTGAGGCCTCACTGCCGGCATGCTCCACTGTGGGGTGCAGACAGAGGTGGCTTCGTGGGTGGGGCACTGGGTACCTGTTGCTGAGCAGGTGGGTGGAGTGCTCGCGTCACTGTCATGCTGGAGAGATTCCTATGTGAATGTTGTAAAGATAAGAGGGTTGCGAGGTGTGAAGCAGACACTGCCTCCATCCCTGTCAGGGGCCCTGAACTTGAGGCCCTGGCCCCCATCCATCCCGCTCCATGGGACCTTGGGCAAGTCACTCCACATTGCCAGTGGCTGATAATGAACAGGATTGTCAGGTATTTTAGCTTCCTGTCCCATAAAAACAAAGGCCCAGAAATAGCCTTTTAACCTGGAGTACACTTCTTGATTGGGAAAAAAAGACTTATAAATAAGGCAATGACATTCCTTTGTGCAGATAAACTTCCCGAGGAGGCCAGGAGCAGCAGACACAGGCATGCCAATGAGCACGCTGTGGATTGTGTGTGGATTCCGGCATCTGAAGAAGGTCTGGGGTGAGGAATGGAGCAGGGGCATAGCGTGCAGATCGCCAGCGTGGCATTTTCTTTAACATGCGGCACAGCTGTTCTGTGGGAAAGCAGTTTCTTTAAAAAAAACAACAACTGATGGTATAAGAGCTTCACAAACAATAAGTACAAATTAGGTGAGATATTCAAAGATGTAATTATTAAAACTGTATTTTTTCCATTTCCCCCTGCTGATGGTGTTTGGGGATCATCTGACAAGACTAGCTTTTCACTTAAAACATTTAACATTTATACCTCATCTCTTCATCTGCAAAAAAAAGCGAGAGGGAGAGAGGTGTACCTTCCTGCCTGGCCTCTTTCCTCCTGAGGGCAGATGCAGCGGTGGATGGAGGTGGACACAGCCCCCCCAGAGCAACACCACAGGCCCTTTAATGAGCAGTTATATATGCCAGGCACTGGGCCACACACCCAACACGCATGATCTCCTGTATTCCTTACAACCACCCTGTA
Organism: Mormoops blainvillei; assembly: GCA_004026545.1. Classification (NCBI taxonomy): domain Eukaryota; kingdom Metazoa; phylum Chordata; class Mammalia; order Chiroptera; family Mormoopidae; genus Mormoops; species Mormoops blainvillei. Next base: position 1,884 of record PVJD01011421.1, read on the forward strand.
AGGTAGGTACATTAGCTCCACTTCACAGATGAGGAAACTGAGACCTGGAGAATAGTCATTTGTCCCAGGTGACATAATCAGTGGCAGAGCCAGTTCTTGAGTTTGGAACCAGGACCTCTCATGTGCCCCCTGGAGGTTACCCTGGCATTACCTCTCCTGGCGGCTTGTGACACTGCACTGCCTTCGACAGGGCCAGAGCCCGAGGGCACCCCTGGAAGCCATCTTCTCAGCCAGGTGGTTTCCCATCCTGAGTACTGGTCACAGGACAGCAAAGGGGAACAGCCGCCCTCCACTCCCACCCCCGCCCCACACACAGTCTCAGAAGCTCTTTCCTACTTCTGCTTCTCACCTTCCCCTCCTGCTGCCCGTGTCCATGTCCTCTTCCCAAGGCCCTGCCCAGGGCCTCAGTAAGGGTGCCTCTGCCCCAAGGGGACTGAGAGCCCTTGGCAGAGCTCGGCAGGTCCATGTGCACACCTCTGACCTTCCATCCCCTAAAGGCCAGCTCGACCCCCAAGCACAACAAAGACCGTCACCGCGTACAGGGACTCACATCATCCTTTATTGACATGTTAAGGGAGGTGAGGACTCCCCACTTCAAATATTAACATTACATGTGTCTCACCCTTCGGTGAGATGACTCCAAGTGCAGAGGAAGGGAGGAAGAGAGGGTAGGGGCAGAGGGTCTGCGCCCCCTGGCAGGGGCCATGGGGCAGGCGAACCAAGTGGAGGGAAGGTGGGTTATTAAGAAGCATCTTGCTTACTAACATGAAGCCTCATGCCCTAGAGCACGGAGGAGGCCTCATTGGCTTAGAGGAGGGGCCCTTGGAGGGCAGGCACACGGTGCCCAACTAGCCAGCCAAGGCTGGCATCCCAGGGACGGGGCGGAGGTGGGGGACTGTGCACAGGGCCCCCAGCTCAGGCCTCTGCTCCCCCAGCCTCCCTCCCTGCCCTCTGAGAGAAAGGAGGGTTTGGGCTTCAGCCACGGACAGACAGCCGACAGACAGCAGACAGCTGTTACGGGCAGCGTCTCCTTAAACTAGAGATACAATGTGTATCAACAGGGTGATCGCTCCTGACCCACCCGGGCAGACAGCTAGAGGTGCCCAGTGGATCAGAACCAATCCTACAGTATCTTTGGTTTGTGGGTTCCCTTCCCTACTTTAATCCTCCCTCTGTCCAGCCTCCAGGGCTGGCTCAGGGCTGGGAATGGGCTGCTCCATGGCCCACAGCCCGGCCTGACAGAGCTTGGAGGGTGGCCCGGACTGCCTACTCGCCGAGGTGCAGGGACTTGTAGGAGAGGATCTCAGCAGCCAGCTGCTGGGGATCCAGGAGCTGCGGGAAGCGCCTCATCACGGCCTCCACCAGGTGTGGGGGGAAGACGCCGCACAGCTTGGTGTACACACTGGCTCGCTCCTTGGCCAGGCTGCCTGCCCCACCCCACGGGCCCCTGTCAGCCCCGGGGCTCGGCGCCTGCCGCTCCTGCAGGACTGGGGTGGGTGGCGGCAGCTGGTATGGCTCAGACCAGTACTCTCGAGGCGGAAAAGCAGCCGGTGGGGGGGCATAGTCGGCAGGGACACTGAAGTGGCCAGCACCCATGGCCCGTCCAAAGGCAGGGAAGGTGGGAGTGGCTGGGAGCTCAGCCCCGTAGGGGCTGTAGCCAGCGTAAGGGCCACGAGGTGGGCCGGGCTCACCGGAGCCCCCTCCTCGAACCCCCCACAGTTCTGACATCTGGCTCTCCAGGGAGCCGATGCCCGAGTCCAGGCAGCCCTGAGAGGAGTACGGGAGAGAATCCGGGGTCTGTGGGAACCAGTCCGTGGGCCCGAAGCTGCCCCCACTGCCCCCACTGGGTGGGATGCTCCTGCCCGTGGTCGCTGGAGCAAAGGTCTGGGCCAGGCCTTCTCGGTGGGGCCCCGGGGGTGCCTGGGCTCCCAGCTTTTTCCTTTCCAGGCTGCCTTGCTCATGCTCAGTGGGCAGAGAGCCAGACTGAGATGGTGGTGAAGGCCGCCGGCCACTTTTGTCCTTGCCCGGGGCTCTAGGGGGCGAGACGAGGGCATTGGCACGGAGCTCGTCAGCCACGGAGCGCTGGGGGCGGCTTGGCCGCTCGGGGTGGAAGAACCGGCACTTGATCCCGTAGGTGCACTTCCTCCCTGGAGAGGAGGAAGGGGAACTCTGAGCAGGGGGGCTCTAGGACCAGGGGGAGCATAGGAAACGTGGGGTTGGGTGGTTTCTAAGAGGAAGAACTTTGGTGCAGGTCAACTTAGGTGAGAGGAAGGGGAAGGAGTGTGAAGGGCCGTGGAGGGTGAAGCTGGGTCTCTTACCATAGGGACAGGGTTGCTTCCTGTGCTCAGCTGTGAGCGGCTTCTTACGCAGGAAGTTGTCCAGGCTTGGCCCATGACGGCCCAAGGGGTCATCGGGGGGCATGAACCTGCAGGGTAGGTGGGAGACGTGAGGGAGACTTTGGAGCGCTGCAGGGTGCTGGACCGCAAGCCTCACTCCAAACGATAGGAGGGTGGCTCCTATCCTCCAGCAGGACAGCCCCAGGCAACCCTCGTGCTAGGAGCCCTCTGAGGCAGCAGAGAGGCCAGCAACCTGAAAATCGAAATCCAGCCCTGGGCGGTGTTGCTCAGTTGGCTGGAGCATCTTCCTGTAAACTGAAAGATCACGGATTTGATTCCTGGTCCGGGCACATGCCTGGGTTGCAGGTCTGGTCCCCGGTCAGGGAGTGTACAAGAGAGGCTGATCGATGTTTCTCATGTTGATGTTTCTCTCCCTCTCCCTCCCTCCCTTCCCCTTTCTCTAAAATCAGTAAACATGGTCGAGTGAGGATAAAAAAGAAATCTGATCTAAGGCTGCGTCCGCTGGTCAGAGACTCAGTGCTGCTGACCCTGGAATGCTCTCTTGGAACCACTGACCACACCCTGTCACAAATGCTACCGCTCTGTCCCCCAAATCAAAAACTCCCGGCCTGAGCCTGACCCTTCTGATTCAGGGCCATGTCCATGTCCCTCTCAAAGCTGCCTGAAGCCAAGGCCACGCCCCCCACCCCCTGGGCAGGAGGCCCCCATCCCAGGGCAGGGGGGCAGAACGTACTTGTCATTGACGAAGGAATACATGAGCAGCCGCTCCTCGATAAAGCGCTTCCACTCCTGCCGCTCGCCCTGGAGGTCCCGGTACGTGTCGTTGGAGACCACCACCCCATCAGACTCGAAGGCCAGCTTCACGATGAAGCGGTCATCATAGCACACCACCCGCTTGCCGCCCACGCGCCGTGACGGTGTGAATACCAGGATCTTCTTCTTCTCCAGCTCCAGCAGGATGTGGCGGTCTGGGAGGCAGTGGGGGTGCAAGTCAGGGCCCAGCCTGGACCCAAGCCAGGCCCACTGGGCTCCCTAACCGCCCGGTGGCCGGTACCAGGGCTCCTGGCTCCAGAGCAGGAGGCGGCCCTGCTGAGGCCGCCGCCACACCTCGGCCCCGCACCTGGGCCTTGCACACAGCCTGCTGCCTAAAACTCAAGAAGGCCTGAGAACAGGCGTGTTCAGCTCCAGAGCACAGAGCTGGGCCTTGTCCTTTTTCTGCTTCCGGACAACAGACCTGCTCCTGCCACCTGCTCCTGGGGTGTGGCTTTGGTGCCCACCCAGCCGGTCCCGTAACAGTCCGTGCACGACCCCTGGCTACAGCGGGGGCAGGAGATGTGTCATAGCTCTGCCTCCTATGTAGCCAGGACAAAGCTGCAAGAGTCCATCCAGAAAGGGCCACTTTCCCTAGGGCGGGTGGCCCCAGCCTGCCTTCCCCCGATCTCAAGACTTCTAGGGAAATAAACTCAGTTTTTACTCCCAAAGGTTGAGGGCTTTGTCACAAGGACAATGGTTAACAGCTGGCATTTATCAAACATTTACTGCGTGCCAGGCACTCTTCTAAGCACTTACCAAGTGTGTGATCCTCACAACCCCCACCCCGTCTCAGATCAGGAGCAAGTGGCTCAGAGCATGGTGCCCAGAAGGGACAGAGCCAGGATTCCAGGGCCCACGGGTTCATCCACCACAGTGTGCTGCCCCCATGCCACTGGGGATGCGGAGTGTGTCCCACCATTCGCTGAGGGAGGTGCCCACTATTCGGACACAGAAGCTGTACAAGGTGACCTCCCATGACCACCGTTCAGAGCAGGGATGCTGAGGACAGCACCAGCCAGGAAAAGAAATGCTGGTCCCTGCTTTAGGCTTAGAAGTCCTCGGTCACATCTAAAGGCTCTGTCCTGGGGAGAACCAGGGCTCCTGGGGCAGCAAGAACACCTCCCTCCCTCCAGAGGTGCCACTCACCTGTGGTGGGCATATCGGGCCGAGGCTGCTCCTTTCTCCAGGATGGTACAAATACTGTGATGTCTGTGTGGCCCCGCTCCAGAAACCAGTTCACGGCCAGCAGGATGCCCCGGCAGGAGAAGACCTCCTTGTTCCCATGGCTACAGGGGAGAGGAGGGTGGAGGTCAGCCCCCGAGGGTGGCTCACCCTCTATCCTCTAGGCCTGGGAAGGAGGGCGGCGGGTCACGCTGCAGCCCCTGCCCTGGCTCAGCCCACCACCCCAGGTTGGGGGCCCAAGGCCTGCATTCCCTGCTGGTTCCCCCAGTGCCCAGGATGACCAGACCTGGGACTTTCCCTGAGGTTCCATCTCCCAACTGTGAGGAAACGCCCAGGAATCTGGCAGCACTCGCTCCCCACATGGGGGAGGGTCAGGCTGCTTGCAACACACCTGGGGGTGGGGGAAAGGCGCTGGAGACTTCTGGTTCCTGCCCCACCCGGGGGTGCTGGGACCAAGGGGACACAGATGTATACATGCAGACTGAGTCACCACCCCTCCCTCATCCGGGGGTGGGGGTAGGGGAGGCACCCGCCCGGTTAACAGAAGAGAAACCAGATTGTTCTGGATTAAAGTTGGATTAAAGTTCAGTCCTGCAGTCACCCCAGGGGCTGGGACTGAGGAGGGCAAAGGGGAAAGAGCCACATCCCAACCTCCTGGGCGGGCAGGCTGCGGCAGACAGACGTAGGAGGCTGCCCGAGAGCCTTGCAGTTTGAAAGTGAAAGGATACTGCTTTTCCTCCCAAGACTGCCAATTCCCCCAAATGCCTTGATTGCCTGTCTTCTCTTCACCTCTCTCAGAAAGGCATGACCTGGGGCAGAGTGACTGTCTGGACCAGGGGACTCGGAAGTTGACGAGCTGGGACACGGGACGTGACCCTCCCGTGGGCTCATGCCCAGACCTCACTCCATCCCGAAGAAAGCCCTGAGGTGCTGCTGGGTTGCTGACTCAGTGTCTCTACCTGAAAAATGGGCCTGGTCATCTGAGCCCTTCTTAAGAAGGGCCCATATCAGTGGGACAACTTTCCTGTTTGCTTGTGGCCAAATTCAGTCCAGAAAAGTGGAAGGTCTTACTAGATTCCTGGGAAGGTGGGAGGGGGGCGAGGGGCTCCCAGATAATACTGGATGTGGCGGAAGGGCTTGGGGCCAGGCTGGGGGCTTGCAGGAGGCCAGCTGGTGACCCCTCCCAGCACTGTTGCCCCTCACTAATCCCTCAGTGAACAGCTCAGACACTCCTATTTGGCAAATAAAACAAACCTTATACAAAAGAGGCAAGTCTATGGCCAACCACATCCTGTGGGTGGCTGCCGGAGGAGGGCCTTGAGAGCTGGAGCCCCAAGAGAAGGTAGAGAGGGAGGCAGGGCAGCTGGGGGGTACAGAGACTGTCTGGGGGTGAAGCTGTGACTCCCAGGTCCGAAGTCGCTGTAGACTGCAGGGGAGGCAAAGTCCAGCCTGTAGGCAGTGCTCATCCCCACCAGGTGGGGCCTCGCTCCCAGGTGCATCTGCCAGGCCGCTTAGGACAAAAGTTAACGTTTACTGAGTGCTCGGAGCCAGGCCCTGATCTCCGCGCTTAACTCTGAATCACCAGCAAGCGCCCGAGGGAGGGTGCTCTCATGAAAGGCTCCCTTCCCCTTTATTCAGCTGAGGAAACTCTGGTCCACGAAGGGCAACAGCTGCCCGCATCAGACGGCAGCCCTTGTGGAACCGAGGTGCAGCCCAGGGCCTGTGCTCATAACAACTATGGGTATTAATGCTCAGACGGGGGCCAGCCCTGCCGGTGGGGATGGAGTGGGGATTAGTGGGCACCCAGCTCCTATTGGGGGCCAGGCGCATCGCACACCTTCTTGCTCCTAGCTGTGGTGAAGGGAGCCAAGGCTCCGAGGCTCATCTAAGATCCCCTGGCTAGTGGTAAGGGACAGATCTTGAACCCATGTCTGGGGTCACTGGATTGCCTTCCCGTCCTCCACAGCAAGACCAGAAGTTTACTGAGGAGAAAAGACGCTCCCCGACTTGAACTTGAACCAAGTGTTAAGAGGCATGGGCCGGCTGGGGACAGGAAAAATGACACATCTGGCAACCTTCTGCTCTTCCATCAGGTCCCATGAGATGTGTCACCACTTTTGAGAAGCCTTCCCTGACCTTCCGGGAAGGGTCAGGTCCTTGGTCTGGCCTCATAACGCCCACTGCAGTGAGAGGGGCTTGCGTTCGCTCCAGGGAGCCGCTGCAGGCCTGGGAGGGCAGTGTCTGGTGTTCTGCTCCCCTCATCACGTTACTCCTTTCCCTGGGTCTTCTCCTGTCTCCCCAGGACCATGAGGGTGGGATCATCTCTGGCTTGGCTTCCTCTCTCGGGTGTGCAGTCTGCGCACGCATTCACCCCCTCCTCCTATGCACACGTGTGTACATGCATGTGCCCCATCCTAGGCCAGCATCTTCGAGCCCTGCGACTAAAGGAGATGCCTGGGCTTCCAGGCCAGCGTACTGCCTGTGGGCAGCCCGACCTTGCTGGGGGCCAGTCTGCTCTCAGCAGCCCCAGCCTTCGGAACAGCCCCTCTGCAGGCAGTCGGAGCCTCACCCTCTCAGGCCAGGAGCGCTCCCCTCAGCTAACTTCAGTCCCTCTCGCTGTAATGGAGGAAGCTCTGCTGGTAAAGGAAAACCAGACATCCTCCCACCCCACCGCAGTCCTGTCTGCCCAGAAAGTCAGGGCCCCTCGGCCCGGCTAACTAGACACTGGCAAGACGCGTAAGGAGATTCCAGCTCAGCGGCTCCCACCCTGGGACGGAGGGCAGGGCCAGACTACCCAGGTAAAAAGATCTGCCAGGGCTGGGCCCAGCTAGACAAAAATTCCCTTAGAAGGAAACGGAGGTGAATTTCCCCACGATTTGCATACGGTGGGGGCCGGCCCGCGTGCCCTGGTGGGGGAGGGGCAGCAGGGCAGGAACCCAGAAACAGCTGAGACAGGAAGTTTGAGGCTGGAATTCCCCTCCAGATACAGCCTCAGCTCAGAAACCCCCAGCGGCTCTGCCTCTCCTGCCAGCTCCTCTGGCCAACCCCTGCCACGGTCCGCCCCTCCTCCCTCCCAGGCCCCTCCTTCTTCTGCCAGGATACAAACACACACAGCACATGGCTGCCCAGGGCTCAGTACTCTGGCCCACGCCCCCCAGAGAAAGGAGTCACAGGCCCATCCCAGCCACCAACTTCTGGAGCCTGAGAGGGGGCCCCGAACTTTCAAAGCACATACTGTGACCAGCGGCCACTGGCATGTGTGAGCCAGAGTTACCCAGCCTTCCACCCAGGCTCAGCCCATTTCAGAGATGGGAAGACTGACCTAAGATGGCTAAGCTGGGCTGGAAGTGGGAGGGGCTGAGGAACCAAGGGCACCAAGGCCTCAGGTAGCCCACGGGGAGAGCCCACGGGGAGAGCCCACGGGGAGAGCCCACGGGGAGAGCCCTGAGGGCAGCCGGTGAAGCAGCCCTGCCCTGACCCCACCCTGTGTCTGGGGTCTCCCTGTCCATACCCACAGGAACCCTTCCGTGTGAACAATCTATCTGCCAGCCCTGGCTCACCAGCCTTCGGTGGAGGTATTGGAAAAAAGCAGAGCCAGGGGCAACCCTGGCCCCATCCCACCTCACTCCCTGTTAAAGCCTGCATGGGGGGAAGGGGTACTGGGGTTGAGTCCTGGCTCTGGCCCCAGGGAGCCCCCAGGGCCCAGTCCAGCCCAGGTGGCTCCAGCTGAACCAGGATGGACCCAAGTCACAGCTTACCTGAAGTCAAAGCATCAGGTCACAGGCCCACGCCCCTCCATGTAGAGCCAGGTCCTTTAAGTCATCCTTGGTCATCGCTACAAAGGCCTCAAAAGAGCTGGGCCTGCTTCCGCGGGAGCTCGGGTCTGAGACAACAAGGCCTCAGAAGTCCCAGACCCTGAATAAATTACACTAATACCACCTACTGCTGGTTCCTGAGTAGTTACTCTCTCCAAGTGCTACACTGACTCCTTACAACCGCCACCTCATGGGCTGGGTAGACCTCTCTTACAGGTGAGGAAAGGGCTCAGTGAGACTAAGTGATCCCGGGTCCTTCTAATGTGTGAGCTGGTGCCCTGTGTGATCCTTTCCACTGTGTACTCCCTCATGTCACAGGAGAGGAACTGAGACTGAGAGTGTTGGCCCTTGGGAAGAGACCAAGAGCACAAGGTGAGCTCTGGGGACAAAGGACTCAAGTTTGAATCTTTGCTCTACTGCTTCCCAGTAGTGTGACCCCCAGCAAGTCTTTAAGCTCCTGCTCTTGCTCCTAAAGCATTCCTAGCAAACCCACTTCCAAAAAGCCATGAGGATTACGGGAGCCTCCTGGCACACAGTAGGGCCTCAATAAAGGGCTTTCCCTTCCTCTACACTAGTGTGTGAGAAGAGATCAAACTCTTCCTGAGGTCCCTTTACCAGAGGTGCAGACACAGGGCCACCATTCCCAGCCACATCTTGGCCACAAAAATGACACGTACCTCATGGCCACATTGCTCCCGTCGATGACCACGGGCCTCAGGTCACTGCCATCCTTGTCCTCCTCTAGGGGTGAGGGCTCGAGGGTGGGAGCCTTGGGAGTGCCCCCACCCCGGGGGACCAGAGGAGGCTGAGGACAGGGGTCTGGCGAGGCCTGGCGCTCCCGCTCAGCTGCTGACCCATGCTTCACCAGCTCGCCCAGTACTGTGTTGGTGTCCGCGTGGACCCCCAGCTTCTGCAGGACGCTGTGGATCTCGGCTGATGAGTAGCCCAGCTTTCGGAAGAAGTCCACCTTCATCTGCAGCTCTGCAGCGGATGCCTCCTCAGTGGGGGGCTCTTGGGCTGACCCGGTGGTAACTTGGCAGCTGTGGTTGTCTTCAAGTTCCCACAGACTCATGGCGGGGTGGGAGGGGGGATTGGCTTGCGGGGTGGGCCTCTCTCCACTGGCCACTCACAGATCAGACTGGTGGAAGGCACCTGTCATAGCTCCTTGTAGGAAAACCACAAGGGTTAGGGATGGGGATGGCTCTCTTCCATCCCTCTCCTGCCCTGCCGCACCCAACAGGATGAGGTAACACCGGGGGCACTATGCAAATCCATCTTCATAGGCTACCTCTGTTAGTCCTTACAAATGCTCTCCCAGCTAGGGATCACCATTCCCAAGGATGAAACTGAGCCACAAACATTAAGAACTTGCTCAAGGTCATCCAGCTGTTGGGTGGTGTCCCGAGGATTTAAACTTAGGCAGTCTGACTTCACCTCCTACCTCGAGCTCAGGCCCGCACCAACCCCGGGGACCCAGATGTCCTGGGAGGCCTTACGAGACACGCGGCGCCCCCACAGCTGCGGGGCGGAGCGCTCAGATGGAAACCCTGGGTTGGAACTGTGCAGCACGGAGGCCGGGGGCTTCCCCGCTGAGGCCTTCGTCCCCACCAGCCTGGCCCCCGCTCGGAGTCATGCCCAGGAGACACAGAGCCGGTGACCGAACTCCTGGGCCGGGGGAGAGGAGAACTTTCGGGGAAGACCCGCCGGCGAGAAAAGTTGCCGGGGAACTCTGGTTGGCCAAGGGCTCGGTGACGCGGAGGCTGTCCCGGCCCTGAGCTCCCGAGGGTCCCCCCTCGGGAGCTTGATCTCCCTTCCCCCAGGTTCCCCCAACTTGGGCTAAGTTAGAGGGGGACCCTAGAACCGGCGAGGCCGGAGGGGACGAACCCTACCTCTCTCCTCCTCCAGTTAGTTTAGCTGAGCCCACCCCCACCCCTCCCTTGTGCGCAGCCCGCGCCCCTCCGAGCGCAACTCACCCCGCCGTGCGCCGACAGGCGGTCGGCGGCCTCTCCATGGGGCGGAGTCCCAGGGGGTAAAGCCTGCGGCGCCTTTATACCGGGCGGTGGGCGGGCAGGTTGCGTTCAGGACTGAGACGCGGAAGCCCCGTAGGAGCAGAGCTTGTCGGCCACCGCCCCTTCCTGCTCCGCCCCGCGCCGCCCCGCCCCGCCCCGTCGTCGGCCCCGCCCCGCCCCCGCCCCCGCCTCCGGCTCCGCAGTGGCGACCGAGGAAGACTCCCGGTGGGGCCTGGAGTTGGGGCTGGGGGCCCCGAAACACCGCCCCGTTCACGGGCCTCCAGGCCCCGGCGGCTAGGAGAGCCAGAGGGCGGGAGTGCACGGCCCCCCGTGCGGGAGGTAAGGGCAGGCTGGACTAGGTAGGGGAACCGACTCAGGAACGACTGACCAAGGTGCCTGCGGAGTTGCAGGGACCGGTACAGACAAGCACACTCAGACGCTTGACAGGTACGGCTTCCAACTGATGAAGGTGCAGTCTGGGACAACTTGAGTGAATCAGGTGCCCAGAGGTTGGTCCATGCATCACTGGAGGTAGGTTCATAGTTACAAAGGCAGGTACACCCAGACAGACACTTTCAGATCCAGACAGAATCGCTCATCATGTACAGTGTGACTGGAGCAGGTCCACAGAGGTGGGACCACCCTCAGGGCCAGGCACGCGTTTTCTGAAATAAGGACCTTACCAGGAGAGAAAGGCAGGTACAACTAGCAGGTACCCAATAATGTTGGCAGAAAACCAGGCAGTGCAGGTGCATTTACACCAGTCACCATGTGAATGCTCACAGAATGCTCTTACACAGCTACGGAACTCACTGGGGCCACCCAGTCCTCCACGAGTACGTTTTACGTTCCCAGGTCAGCCAGTCATGATCCCGCATTGAGCACAGTACTTTATAGTATCTACCTATGGGCCTAACTGAGGAAAACAGCAGTTATTATGCCCATTTTTACCCTAGAGAAATCCAGGAAAGGCTTAATTGCCCCAGCTGGAAAGACTGGGCACCAGGCCAAGGGGCTTCCTGTCTAGGGCATCAGGTGCCCCCTTGGCTACCTTTGAAACCACCAGCGACCTAGGGCAGAGGGGAAACTTGTGGTGGAAGAGTGAGGCCTGGTACCTGCCTTCAAGAGTGTGTGTGTGTGAGTGTGTGTGTGTGTGTGTGTGTGTAAACAAAGGGAACATGGAACCCACCAGGTAGAAGACCAATCCATGGCAGTGCCACCAGCTCACTTTGCAGATGGGGAAACTGAGTCCTGCCTTCAAGAGTGTGTGTGTGTGAGTGTGTGTGTGTGTAAACAAAGGGAACATGGAACCCACCAGGTAGAAGACCAATCCATGGCAGTGCCACCAGCTCACTTTGCAGATGGGGAAACTGAGTTCCAGGGAGCCAGAGTCCTCAATACTGAGTGCTTCCTGCATGTGCCAGTACCTTCAGTTACATTATTTCTGCATCATCATAGACATGTATCATGTAAGGTAACATGCTATTAGTGTTATAACCAAAAACTGTTTATTGTAAAAGACACTGTATACTCTATACATGTGCAACTTAATGGATGATAATAATAAAATATCCAGGTATCTATCACCTAACCTAAAATCAGACCTGTGCCAGTACCTTTGAGACCCTCCGTGTGCCTCCATTGCAACCTCCTCCCCTCATCCCGAACAGCCACTTTCCTGACCGTTGTTCTAATTGTGCTAATCATTTCTTTGATTTTTAAAGCTTTATCACCTTTGTATGAATCCCCAAATAATAATTGTTTAGTTTTGCTTTTTTCTTTTTACTGTGTGCAAATGGAACGATTCTATATGATTATGTGACTTCCTTTTTCACCCCACATTGTATTTTTTTTAATGCATTTTTATTGGCTATGTACCCATAGTTTATTTATTTCACTATTGAATAATATTCCAATTTAGAATATACCACTGGTTAGTTATCCGTTCTCACGTTATTAGATGTTGTTTACATGATTTTTTTTTTTTTACTATTACAAAGAGTGTGCTTAGGATATTCTTGTACCTATCTTAATGCAGTCATAGAGTTGAGGAAACGGACTCGGATTTAGAAAGGTGAAGTCACTTGCCCAGGCTCCAGGAGCTGATGGAGTTGGAAATCACACAGCTCTCCACCAGGCATCCATCTCCACATTGACACCTGCTTGATCCCAGAGGCCACAGACCACCCCAGGGAGGAGGGAACATGCATTTCTAGTTGGGCCCCGAAGGTGTTTCCCTCCTCCGAGCCCCCGCAGGGAAACAGCAACATTGTCACGTGCTCACGGCCCCTCCCACTTCAGCGCTACATAACGTGGTACCCCTCATCTTTCCAATAGTCCGTTTTAGAGTTGAGGAAGGCTTAGTTAGCAACACTAGGCATTTGTTCATTATAGTGGCTACATTTTAGATAGGAAAAATAGTAAGTAACGAGTTCAGGTTAATAATCATAATAATAAGTCAAGCATGCCACCGCCATAATGCCTTGCATTTGTACTCACTGGGTGATGGGCACTGTGCCAGCACTTTGCAGACACTTCAGTGCCTTTGCATCTGTTTCTTCCCCAGCCCAGGAGTGCCCTCCCCTCCCCGCTCCCCACTGCTGCCTGGCCAATTCCATTCATCTTGTTGATAATGTCACCTCTCCTGTGAGGCCTGCCGGGACTCCTTAGAAGCGGCATTGCTTCCTCCTCTGTGCTCCCCCTGTGTTCCTACCTGCTGGATTGTGATTGCATGATTGGGACCTCCTCTGGGGCCAGGACTGGGCGGGGACTCCACCCACGCTCCCAGGCTTCATGCTGTCCAGCACGGGGCCAGTGGGAACTGGCAGGACAGGGCGATGAGTCACACGGGTCCTGTGCCCTCCCAGAGTGAGCGAAGTCTAGCTCTCTTCCTGCTCATAAAGGCTACTGTTTCCTGAGAAGTCCACTCTCTTCTGCAGAACCCAGGGCTGCTCCAGGGGAACCCCTGCTCCACTTGCAGCTGGATTTTGCGAACCTTGGCCCTAATACCCAGGAGCCCTCTGGACCTCATGGTGCCGTCACACACCCCTATACCTCTTGCATGCCTGATGTAGTAGCTGGGCTTGCCAACTTCCTTCCTGGAACTTTCGTGCTCTCCTGACACTTGCCTGTACCTGGACAGCCTGGATGAGGTCTGCAGAGCTCCAAGGCTGGTCACCCCCTGGGTAGAAGGAGGGGGGCGGAGAGGGGAGGCCAAAAAGGGAAAGGTCCCAGGAATTAATTCCCTTGCCCTGTGGTAGCGCCATCTGGTGGACGCGGGACCTAGGTGACCTCCATCCAGGCTGCCCCCAACCCTTAGCAGAGTGGCTGCAGAGGTTAAATTCAACCAAGGCTGAGTGAGATTTCTGGTATATTTAAAAAAGACTTGTCACAATAGAGATACAAAAATCGAAGTATGTTTTAAACTGTAATTGAACACATTGACACTTTTCATCACGTAGTCAAATACAGTGCAATGTATTTGGACTATTATCAAGGTAATTGGAGAATTTGTTTTAAATATATATTACTTCCGTGGAGAAATGGCTGATTCTGTGGAGGCAGGGAAAAGGTGAGCCTGGAAGGCCTTGTGGTGACAGAGTTAGGAAGTGCTCAGAGCACAAAGAGATGCGGGTGTGTCAGAGGGACCCAGGTGTGCCAAAAGCTCCCAGTGGCCAAAGTCGCGACAGTTAGAGCAATACAATAAACAACAGTATGAGATTATAACCCCAAGCATAAAATCCATAGCTGGTAGAAACAAATGATTGGCTAAAGAACAAAGTGGAGAAGAGACAGATCTTCCAAGTGGTGTATGTAGATTCTCCCTCCTCACCCCCCCTTAATGATCTTCTCTAGTGTCTAGCAGTAACTTTGCAGTGCAGAAACCTGACAGACACCACCTTGACCAAGTGATCAAGGCTGACATCGCCAGTGGTAAGTCAAGTGGCTATCATGTCTCCCCAGTATTATGTGAGGAGGAGGGCCCTTCATTTCTGTGGTATTCTTCCCCCAAACCCATAGCCCCAGTGAAAAACATCAGACAAATGCTAGTTGGAGGATATTCTACAAAATACTTGACCGGGACTCCCAAAAGTGAAAGGGACATGAGCAGTATGGAAAGACAAAAACAGGCACAGGCCAGAGGACATTCGGAGACAGGCCGACTGGTTGCAATATGGTTTCATGGGTTGGAGCCTGGACCGGAAAGAACACTGATGGAAGAGCTGGTTCAATTCAAATAAGGCCTGAACTTTAGTGAGCAGAGTTCTACCAATGTTGTTTTTATTTTTAGTTCTGGCGACGCAGCACCATGGCATGAGATAACATTAGAGGAAACTGAAACTGAGTGAGAGATATATGGGAACTCTCTGTACTGTCTTTGTAGCCTCTTTGTAAATCTATAATTAATTCCAGAATTAAAAAGTTTATGTAAAAATATAATTTCATGGGCTTTGCAGGTAGTATGCTTTGGTAATAAGGCCAGATGTCTCTGGTCATTTCTATTGGTATATAGAAATAGTGACTAAGTATAACTGTTTGGCAGTAGGGTCCAAAGTCTGAACTTGGGGACTTTTTGTCTCTGGAGCGCTACTCCGCTGGCCCTCCTGCTCCCCTCCTCTTCAGTTCCCTGCTCTCTCTTTTCTGTACCTTGAATGCTCACATTCTTCACCATTAGGGTGGGGAAGCCCCAAAGAGGTTGATTAGCCCAAAACCTATGTTCTATAACCCGGGAGACTGAAAGGGAAAGGGACTTGCCCCTGGTCATGTGGCAAGTTAATTTAGGCAAAGCTGAGAATGGCACCAGCACCATTTCTCCATCCCAAGCACTCCTGGCCCTATCTGCTGCAGACATGGGGATCAGGTGCACACGGATGCTCCGCAGTGCTTGGTTACGGACTTTTGGACCTGATAAAGGCGACCCCCGACCTACGGGTAATAGTCTGCTCTCAGGTGTCTGTTGGACGGTGCCCTTGTAGGGAAGCCTTTCCTTGGGCTCACTGGGCACTCCCTTAGCCAGTGAATCTGCCTGGTTTGGAACATCCAGGAAGAGATGGGATCTTAAGGAAGGCAAAGGGATGAGGCTGCCTGCCCCTCCCTCACCCCGGAGCCACTGCTATGAAGGAGTCAGAGGGAATTCTGCCAAACCCCAGCAGTGTGCAGAGGGTTGGTTCCAGTCTTGAGGTTGAACACTTCCTGATCTATACTAGGGGACACAAGTTCGGTGATTTAGGAAGCTGTAAGAGAGGGCCCTGGCCTTCCCTAGAGCCAAGGGACTATGGGGCGGGTCTGAGGTGGTCCTGCTGCTTAGCATGCTGGGGTGGACATTCCTGCCCTCTGACCTGGGATGGGGAGAGGACCGCCCCTGTCCCAGGGCCTCCATTTCTGGCCCCTCATTGCGTTCTCAGAGTGAACTGTAATGGTCTGGGACACCACCATCTCCTTGCCTGACTGGCTCCTTGAAGATGTGTCCCCGGGACAGGACCTGGCACAGATGCTTGGTGACTCAGTGTGTGAGTGAGCCTGAGTAGTTCCAGGTATGTTTTGCTATGGATGTCTCTGTTGCATCCCCGTTTCCAAGTCCAGCTCATGGATGTCTCTTCATATATGAGAAGGGAAGTCATAGGCCCAAGAACTTGGGAGCTCCAGACTTACCTGCAACTGAGCCATCCATGAAGAATCAGACGGGAGGGGAGAGCTAAAAGCTGGACATGGGTGAACTGGGCAACATCTAACCAGAGTCAGGGAACTTGCTGCCCGACGTGCTGATGTCAGCTCTTGTGGGCGGTGTGGCCACCCACAGATGGGGTTGTCATGTGACCAGCTCACAAGATCCTGGAGGTCACTAATACGCAACTCACATGCTGGTCAGAAGTTCAGACAGGCTGTGGGAGATATCACTGGCTAGTGAGCATCCCTAGGAAACGTGCTGGTTGTTCCTACAGCACTGTCTGCCCGATACCCCTTCCTAACAGCCCTGGGAATTTCCCAGCCTTGTGATCTGGTCAGAAATGACCCCATTCTAAGAGTGGGGCCTAACTGGCTTAAGCAAATGAGAATATCACATCTTCTTGGCTGTAGTAATTGGTTGGTGAAAGGCACATGACCCCAGTCAGGCCAACCTGAGTCTCAATTCTGGGCCTTTTCTTTGAGCTAACTGGGCAAACTCTGTTTCTTGCCAGTCACAAATGAGAAAAGCAAGTAGTGCCAGGAGCTTCTGGAAGCCACCTTGTGACACAACATAGGAGGCGGAGTGAAGAGACTGAAAGACATAGGGCCTTGGAAAGAGCTACTGGATCAAGCCTTGCCTGAAGCTGTGCCCAGCTTTAGATTTTTTGGCTATGTATTATAAATCCATAAATTCTCTCACTCACAACCCAAAATATCCTTTATAATGGTAACAATAATTAATAATTATTAAATATATAATAATTACCTAAATACAGCATAGGAGATAAAATCTCACAAAATATGAGGTCTGTGGGGGTGGTTTGGAAATAATAAAAGAGACGGTTAGTGATGAAAGGTTCACTAACCTTTCATCAGATTGCTGATCTAGTTTGCGCTTTACCATTTGGCATGTGGTAAAACTAAGGCCCAGAAAGGTCGTGAGATTTACTCCAGGTTTTATAGCTGCTCAGTAGGGCCCCCGTACCCGGTCCGTTAGCTCTTGATGTTTAAGGACACTAATGGAAATGCTCGAACGTCTGTGCGTTCCTTGTGAAATCACGACATGGTTTTCTCTCTTACCTGTTTTTCCAAGAGACAGAAAAAGAATGACAGTAATCCTCTTTATTTTGCAAACAGGAAGGCAGAGCCCAGAAAACCTGTAAGCTTTGCCAAAAGTCACGCAGAAAGGCAGTGGTAGAGCTGTTTCTGGAGGCCAAATGTCCTGAACGTTACTTAAGGTTCGGCTTGCTCTCCACGCCCCTCCCCCTTGTGCCAGCCACTTCTGCTCCATTAGGGGAGGAGTAAAGATTAGGAGTGTGGCGGATTCCTTCTGCTAGCCTTCCTCTTCAGCTGCCCAGTGAGTAAAGAGGACTTGAGTTGTACAGGCCAAGAAAGTGATTGTGGGCCCTGGCAGATGGGTCCTTTCCCCTAACCTTAGGAAGACCAAGGCACAGAGGATGTTTTTGTTGCCAGAGCCTCCAGAAAGGCGGCCAACCTAGAGCGATGAGAGGCTCTGGCTTCAGGATCCATGTGACCTCAGTTCCGACTCCTCCCCTCCCGTGCCCAAAGCCTTCCTTGGGTCCTCAACATTTTCAGCAGCCACAGGGTTGACGGTGCACTGCACAGTCTGGATTATGGTCTGTATGGCACCCCCCAGAGTCGCGCAGTTCACAGCTTACACAACCAACCACACACAGTGAGCACGGGTCGCATTTCTCAACATGTTTGGATACTCATATTGTTTTCACAGCAATCGATGACCTTACAAGTCCTTTTTGAATTAAAAAAATAATGTCATCATTTTTTGCAAGCTAAAGAAGATTATCTTGAGAAAGTTTAAAGATTTTATTTATTTACTTTTAGAGAGGGGGGAAGGGAGGGAGAAAGAGAGGGAGAGATACACCAATATGCGAGAAAAACGTTGATCCGTTACCTTTTGCATGCCCCTAGCTGGGGACCTGGCCCCGCAACCCAGGCGTGTGTCCTGACTGGGAATCGAACCGACGACCTTTCATTTGCAGGCTGGGCTCAATCCACTGTGCCACGCCAACCAGGGTGAGAAAAGTTATTTTAGATCAGTCTGATTCCAAAGATTGTATTAAAAGTTTATATTTAATAAGATTTACTATTTTCAAAGGCTACATTTGACCCTTTCCTATTTTATAAATGATGTCTACTGTTTAATAGAATTTAAGTACTTTTGTGAAGAAAAATCAAGATTTATAGACAAATAAATTTAAAATATTTCATCAGGCTTCGTTTGGGGACTGAATGCATGCTGAAATTATAGATTGAAATTTAACTACATGCTATAAATTAGAAAAATTGATATAATTGTTTTCAGTACATGAGACTTTAGAATTTTTGCATCTTATGCTTTATTTTTGTGACTTACCTAGTTATGTTGAAAACAAATTTTGTCCTTTGTTTCTAAACGAGGAGATAAGAGAGAAGATATCATCTCTCCAAATAACCCATTTCAAGTATGAATAGCTGTTATTTCCAAAAGATGAAAAGCTAAAATGGCTATATTTTTTCTTTCTAGTGTTGGGTTTTGAAGTACTAGAGACATCTTGATGTTCTACATAAGATTTTTTTTTTCGAACAGGTGATACATAAACAATGTAAAATATTCAAAAAGTACAGGTGTGTTCCTAATAGAACCAAAATCTTTTTCCTATGGTCCTTAAAATGATTCTGCTCTCCAGGAAAAACTGAAGTTAGCAGTTTCTATGTATCTTTCCAGAGAGAATCTGCGCCTGCTACAGCAAATATTTTTACATATATAGTCTGCTTGATTTCTCTTTATTTTTATACAAACGAGCCTCTCTATACAATCAGCTGCACCTTGCTTTTCTCAATTCATAATGAACCTTTGAGACTATTCCAATCGGTACACATGTTACATGGCCTCATTACTGAAAAGCATTCAGCTGAAAATTATTCCATCGGAAAATTATTCCAATGGAATAATTCCTAATTATTCCATTAGGCCATTTTGGACCGATGGATGTTCAGGTTGTTAAGCTGTTCTAAACAATACTGCAGCGTAGCCCCCGGGCTTCTCACCGCGGTGCGGTTGTGCAAATACATGCGTAGTAGGATAAACCCGTCTAGCTGGGTCAAAGGGAGTATTAGTTTGCTAGAGCTGCCATAACATAGTACCGTAAACTGGGTGGTTAAGCAACAGAAATGTATTATTTCACCGTTCTGGAGGCTGGATGTCCAGGATCAAGGCGTGGGCAGGGTTGGTTCCTCCTGAGACGTGAGGGAGAATCTGTTCCGGCTTTACCCGTGGATCCTGGCGGTTTTGCTGGCAGTGTTTGGTGTCCCTTCGTGCATCACTACATCTCTGCCTTGGTGTTCACATGCTGTCCTCCCTCTGTGTGGGGGTGTGTGTCCTAATTTCCCGATTTTATAAGGACATCAGTCATGTTGGATTCGGGCCCACTGTACTCCAGTATGACCTCATCTTAAGTAATTACATCTGCAATGACCCTTTTTCCAAATAAGTTTACTCTCCAAGTTATTGAGGGTTAGGACTTCAACATACGAATTTTGGGGATGGAGGAGGGCAACACAATTCAACTCATAACAAAGAGTATATGAGCATTTACTTTAGAAAAATATTGCTAAGTTGCTCTTCAAAGAAATCGTACCATTACCTTCCCACCAGCAATGATGAAAAGAGCCAATGTTACTATATGCTTGCCAGCACATCAGATATTTTGATCCTTGCCATTCTAAGTAGATGAAAAATGCTATCTCATTTTTCTTGTATATTTAAGACTGATTTATTTACATTGGGGTTTTTTTTGTGTGTGTGTGACCAGTTGTTTACATTCTTTGCATATTTTTTCTATTGAATTATTGGTATCCTTATTGATTTGAAATTTGTAGGTCTTTAAAGATGATATATTTCAAATATTTCCTTTTCCTGTTAGTCAATTGTTTTTGACTTTGCATATGAATTTTTTTTCTTTTTCACCCAGGAAAAAATTTCAATTTTATGTAGACAAACAGAAAATTCTCTTTATGGCTTGGGTTTCTTTTTTTTGTGTGTGCTACTTATAAAGCCTTCTCTACTCTAAAATTCTGACACAAACCCTCCCATTGTTTTCTAGCACATTTGTGGTTTCATTTGTATGTATAGTTTTTGTGTGTGTTTGTGTGTCTATCAGAATAAATTTTGGCATAGGTGTAAAGCAGGGACCCAATTTAGTTATCCTGGTGGATACAGGGTGGTTCAACAGTGCTTATCAAATATGTGTAAGGCTGTGACCAGAGAAGCTGTATGTAGATATGGGGAATTTGCAGAAATATTTTCATTAAAAATTGTTTCCTATTAACTTGTACTTCAGCATCAATTTTTTTTTAGAATTTGTGTTTGTAGCCATTGATCCATTGTGTGTATAAACTTGTTATTATAATAGAAACAGTTGGAAACTGTTTCATAGGCAAAGCCACCCCAGGGGCTGGCAGCGTTCAGCAGAGTGATCAAAGGACTAATTGTGAATCCCCATTCGATTAGCACTCAGTCTTTCAAACAGCTCCCTTGAAAAATAAATAAATTAGTATTTATTAATTGATTAAAACATATAAGTAGAAACAGGCTAGTACTTCATTTAAAGACATGAATTCCCCTGGAAAACTCCTTGAACCCTTAGGGTTCACTCGAAGGGGTTAAGAGTTTGAATCCTAACTTTGCTACCTGCAGCTCTGCCTCCTTGAATAACTCGCTTGCCCTCTCTGTACCACATTTTCAGCCCTCAACCAATGCGATCTTAGGCTGCATCTATAGAGATAGAAGGTTGAGGATGAGGGAGGTGACAGCTGGAGGGCTGTGTTCAATTCTGGTTGCCATACTTTTGAGGGGACAGGGAGAGAGCAGAGTCCAACTCGTAGATGGCAAAGGACAGTGAGGACTTGCGGATACTGACCTTGGAGAAGACATACTCACAGGGGCAGAGGTGGGAGCAACGGCACAAACGCTGCCTGGCTCCAAGGGCCAAAGTGGGACCCGTGAGGATGACAAGGGGCTGAGCACCAACTCTGACTGTCAGAACCATCCCACAAGGAAAGGATTTCCTGCTTCAGGCTCTCAGTTTCAACAACAAATGTCAGACTGACAAAAATCCTTGTTGGCTATATATACACATATTATGGTCAACAAATATATAATCCATATTTCCCCTGTTTAAAAGCATACGTTAGCCCTGGCTGGTATGGCTCAGTGGATTGAGTGACAGCATGCAAACCATAAAGGTCACCGGTTCGAATCCTGGTCAGGGTGCATGCCTGGGTTGCGGGCAGGTCCCCAGTTGAGAGTGCGCAAGAGGCAACCACACACTGACGTTTCCTCTCTTTCCTCTTCCCTTCCCCTTTCTGTGAAATAAAATAAATAAAATATTTTTAAAAAAGTGTACTTTAAAAATGAATATTACTGAAATTGGGACTTTCTTACAATCAGTGTGTGCACTGAATGCATCTTTCTTTCTGAAAAGTTGTTATCAAGCATTTTTGAATTAGCAAGATGAAATGTGTGATTCGGGAAGTTTTTTTTTTTGACAATCTGTGTTTAATCTTACACTTGTCCGATTAGAATATCTGCCTTGAATTAAAAGAAATCCATCTAAACAAATAACATATATTTTTTAAAAATCCAACATTCTTTTCTTGGTGAAGCCACCTATACTCAATCTCCTGAACCCATCAGCGGGTAACATTCTGTCTTGTCATTGCCGTCCTTGCCGCATCTGAAATGGAACAGAGACAGGCTATGAAACCATTTTTAATAAATTCAGAGCTGCAGGTTCTTGGCTTGTGGATAAAACATTCCACTTATCAAGAGATGTTATTCCTTCAATGGATGAGAAGCTACTTTGCCATAAAGAGAATTTGGAGAGAGCTCTTTGTTCTGAGGAGACAACATGTGGATTTGAATATGTTCATCCTCAAAAGGAGATTTCTTATAATGGACTGAACTCAAAACACTCAGACCACAAGAACCGGTGAGCTTTCAAAAGGAGACCATTCCCCGACGCGGAGAGCCCTCATGTCCCCACCAGCGTGGGCTCCGGATGCTGGGGGCCGCCTGCCTCCCCTGTCTCTAACTTTCACAGTGAAAGGATGACCATCATCTTCCGCCTCCCTAGCCCACCCCGGGAATTTGGGACCCGAATTCATTAAAAAAACATTTGTGGTTTCAGGAGGCTCTTTTTCATTGTAAAGCTGCCAAGGAGATCTTACCACTTTAGAGATGAGAAAAAGGGAAGCTAGGCCAAGGCCGGTGGTGCTCACTGTGGTTTTGTAAAGGGCGGGCCGAGAGCCCGGCCACCTGCGGACGGACGGTGCTGGCGGCCGCTGGGCCCACGCGCCACGCGCCCACGCACCTGGGTTCGAACCCCTGGGCCTGCCCCTCTCTTCCACCCTGATCTGGGGAAATTGTGTAACCTCTGGCCCCGCTACGCCCCTTCCTGGAGGCAGGAGCTGGAAAGAAGCCCCTTGAAGCCCTGACATCAGATGTGACGCGAGTCATCGC
Source organism: Mormoops blainvillei (assembly GCA_004026545.1). Lineage (NCBI taxonomy): Eukaryota > Metazoa > Chordata > Mammalia > Chiroptera > Mormoopidae > Mormoops > Mormoops blainvillei. The sequence goes on from PVJD01011421.1 coordinate 24,268, forward strand.
AGGCGATGACTAGGCAGAACGCGTTGCCACTCCTTTTCCCGTGTAGGGGCTGGCGCGGGTGTGTCTCCTGTGACCGGCAGCTCCCCCAGCTGCCCCACACCCCACGGCTCCCAGGGCCCTCCAGACCCTCCCAGGCTCCTCGGGGCCTCAGACCGCACGACTCATGGGATGGCCTGTGGCGCCCCCTCCTGGTGACCTCAGGGAGGCAGGGCACCCGGGACACCATTGGCACTTTTCTGAACAAAAGGAAATGCTTTGCGGGGCTGGGGTCGGGGGCGCGCGGGCGGGTCTTGATTTCAACTCCTGGGGCCGTTTGAAGCGTGAAAACCAGGTCACGCTTGGAGTCCGGGCAGTCCTTTTTCTCGGTTGGGCTGGGCCGCCTGGAGCCTAAATGGAAGGGACTACCTAGAGCGGGGGCCGTGCAGGGCGTCTATGCTAACAGGGCCCTTTGGGGAGTAAGACAGTTTGAGAGCTGCGGTGCTAGTAGGCTGCTCGAGTGGGGCTACCACCCGAACGTGCGAAGGGCAGAGGGGCCCTCGAAGGAAGGATGGTAGACTAGGGTTTCAGAGGAAAAAATGACAGGGGAGAGGGGAGAGAGCCTCTGCCCAAGGGAGGGTTTTGGTGCAGCCCCCACTGACCGACCGGCCCTCCCCACCCCCGCGTTCTCCTGGGGCAGGTTTGATCAGTGCTTCAGCGGTACCGGCGAAGGGCCTCGGCCGTTTCTCTTTCTCTCTCTTTTGAAAAATAATTTTTCTTTTTCTTTCTGAAAAATTAATCTCGCTTGAGGATATATTCATTGATTTTAGAAAGAGAAGAAGGGCAGAGAGACAGAGAGAGAGAAGGATCGGCTGCTTCCAGGACACACCCTGACCAGGGACAAAACCCACGACCTAGGCTCGAGCCCTGACCCGGAATCAAACCCATAACCTCTCAGGACAACACTCCAACCAACTGAGCACCGTGGCTAGGGCTCGTCATTTTTCTTGAGAATAGAGAAAGCGAGAGGGATTGGAGATAAACACTAGGCGGAATTTCTTGATCAAGATGGATGTGGGACCTCAGAAAGGAAAGCAGAAGGGGGACCTCCCATCCAGGGGAGTCCTCAGCTGAAGTGGGGTCTGGACAAAGAAGTGAGACAGCCCGTTGAAGCGCTCAGATCGCATGACCCATGGGCTGGCCTGTGGTGGCCCCTCCAGGACTAGGGTATAGTTCCTGGAGTCCCAGGATGGAAAGGCCTCTTGTGAGGTTCTTGGTGGCTCCGGTCTTTGGGGTTGGGATGAAACTGGGTGGGCGAGGATGGGCGAGGGGAGAAACAGGTCCAGAGTCATTGCCACCCCTATCCCGCTGCACTTGGTAAACTCACCTTCCTTCATTTCTCAGCTGGTCTCTTCTCTGATCAAATCCCGCCCCCCACCCCACCACAGAAGTCATGCTGTTCTTCTCCTGCCTCCCATAGGCTCTGATCGCTCACATTCTGTAACGGTGACTCTGTGTCCATCCTCCCAGCCGGGCTGTCAGTTGTGCCCCATTCCTGTTCCTTCCCAGTGCCAAGCGTGCTGCCCAGCACATCTCTGGTGCTCAGTGAATATTTGATGTCAGTTGACTTGGGAAGGTGCTCCAGGCCTTTGGCTTTAGGCAGGATTTAAGCAGGCGGAGAAGGAGGCAGAGCCTGAGGCTTGATTGATGGGTAATCTGGGCAGTCCCTCCTCCCCTTCTCAGGCTGTGACTGCCCAGGCAGGGTCACCCTCTCCCTTTGTTTAGACACATTCCTCCCTCTTAGGCCCTGACTCCCTCTCCCAGCCGAACCCTCCTCACCCAGCCGGCCTCCGATTTCCCACACTGGGCCTGTCTCCTGCTCTGACTCCTTACTCTGGCCCTCCCAGCTCCGCCCACCCCCATGCAGATGTCCTCCTTCCTCTGCTGCACCTAAGGTATTTAGGAAGGGAGGAAGGAAGAGAAGAGTAACTGCAGAGCAACTGCAGAGCAGTGTTTTTGAAAAAAAAAAATTTTTTTTAAAGATGGAAATTTTTGTGCAAGCAAAATTTTGGACGGAAAATATAAAATAGAGCTGCTCTGATTGGAGAGAGGGAGGTTGGTGAGAAAGAGAGATAGATGGAGAGCAGGGAGAGAGAAGAGGTGAGAGAAAGGAGAGAAGAAGAGAATGAAGGGAGAGAGATACCGAGAGAGACAAAAGAGAGAGAGATGAGGGGAGAGAGAGAGAGAGAGAGAGAGGAGGTAGGGAGACACAACCTGGAGCCCCACCCATTTGGTTCCCTTCTTATAACTGTCATTAAGCCCTGGCATACAATTTTGGAACCACTGAGAAAGAATTTTACCTAGAATAGAAAACTAGATTTTCAGCCCCTAAGATGTCTCCTCTGAGCTTTTCTGAGAAGCATCCCACGAGGCAGCTTGCTCACCTTCCATTCTGAAGTGGGGTGAAGCCAGGTGTCACAGGTGCTCTTGCCTGGAGGAAGGGTCTTTGATGGGGAAGCTCCAATGAGCTTCCTTAACCTGAGCCACTAGCGAGTTTAAGGTTCGAGGTTAGCGTTCAGTAGTGTTAAAAAACAGGCCAAGGGTCAGGACCCTTTCCCAAGACCCGGGGGCAAGCTCTGAGACTTCTTGCTGGAGTGGGGGATTTGGAGTAGGGTGACCATATAGTTAGTCACCCAGAGTAGGACTCTTTGGAGACTGAAAGGGAGCACCATTAATAATTACTCCATGCCAGCAACCAGGAAGTGGGGGGTGAGGTCACTCTGTTATGGAACCACTTGTCTCCCCGTCTTGTCCACCCCCCCAGCCTCAGACCCCCAGACCCGATGCAGCACAGTGGCCTTCACTGTGAATTCAGCTGTGCTGAGCACTCTATAGAGCTTGTTTGACTGGATCTTCATGACAACATGCGGCCGATCAGTCATTGTTCCCATTTTATTGTTGGAGAGACTGAAGCCCAGAAAACTCTAGCCCAAGAACACACAGCTGGTAAATGGTGGAGCCGGGATTTGAACCGAGGGAATCTGAGCTTTCCTTGGAAGGATTATAATCAATATGATTTTTAATGAATTGGATTGGGCCACGAGAATTGTGCCACAGAATGGGGGTTCCAAATTTCTCCTCAGCTCTTCTCCCAGCCTCTTTTAGCGGTATTTAGCTCAGGGGCATGATTAGAAGGACCTTTCCGTGGTGAGGAAATGTGTAGACGAGGGAGGGAGGGAGGCAGCTACCCTCAGCTGTGGGGCGAGGGGCAGAGTGGAAGGGTTGCAGCAGGATCAGATAATAAAAGCTAATGTTTATTTAGCACTGCCTGAATACTAGGCTCTGTTTGAAGTGTTTTCAAGGTGTATCCTACTTAATCCTCATAACCGCCCTGTAAATAAAGTAACGTCATTATTCCCACTTTACAGATGAGAAAACTGAGGCCACTTGTCCTCCACAACACAGCTGGTAAGTGGTAGATCCAAGATCACCCATTTGGTGTAACCATCTTGCAGGCTGTCCTTGAGGAAGAGGATGCTGCTGGCCCTGGGGTGGAGTCCCTTCAGCCTGTTTCTTCTAGGATGCCCAGTGTGCCAATTTTCAGACACAGGAGAGCCCATGGTCGAGCCTTCTCTGGGCGTCAGCCCGGAGGGTACACCCATGCCCCCTTCTGCTCGGATGTCCCACTGCAGGAGGCACGGGCAGGCAGCGGCGGAGCGGCGGACCATCTCTGCTGCCCTCCACGGCAGCTCATTTTCATCCATTTTCTTTAAATGCTTCTTGCTCTGTTTTTAAATCTAATTTCTCAGCTTAAAAAAAAAAACCCAACTTCACTCAAGTTGCTTTAATGAAACGAAAATGTGTCTGTTTTCTCTGCTGGAGCTGCCTGGGAAATTTCAATATAAAACAAACAAGTCAGCTTTTAAAATTAAATTTTTATGGGTGGCATTTCCTCATTTAATGGGAGGTACAAAAGGCTGGAGTAAAACCAATTAACACGGGGTTGGGACTGGGTGTTCAGCAAAATTAAGCAACAGGAGCACGGTGTGCTGGAAGCTGGGGGAAGCGAGCAGACAAGGCAGCCGTGGAGGGCGGTGGCTGCCCGGCATTGGAGGCTGGACACCGGCACATGTGTCCGTGCAGGTCTTGCCCCGACCGCTGCCCCCAGGACCTCGTGCTCAGGTGTCTATGTGCATGACTGCTCTGCACATGGAGATGGCCGGTGATGGTGGGGGATGAGCAAACAGGGGGACGGGCACTTTGGGTTCCTGGGGTACTGGATACTGGAGTCTGGAGTGTGGCAACACCAGCTGAACCCTGGTATGGGCCTGACTGTGCTAAGGACACAGGAAGTAGATTTCACACTGACAGGTGCAGCTGGATCCCGTAAATACTGGGCCATGGTGCCATAGCCCGCACGGAGCTCCCAGGGAAAGGGTTTCAGAGAAGGGGCCTGGGCCACCTCTTCTGCTCCCATCACCTCCCTCCTCCCCCCACGGACTCTTTCTGTCCCCCACTGGGGCGGCTTTCGCCCCCTCCTTTCTACCCCCTGACGCCGGCTCTATGGAGAGGGCCGCTCCGGTTACTAGAATCCTGAGAGGAACAGTCAGCTGGGGAAGGCTGCGTGTCCCACCTGCTCGGAGTTAGGAAATCCAGCTGGTTGCCATGGTCACTCTGCACCCTTAGTCCTCCCCAGTAAGGCCTTTGGACCCACAAATGCACGCCTGGACAGCTCTGCTGGCCCGAGACAGGCCTCCGGCAGGGGTGCGGATGGTGGGTGCCTGGCCTGGCTCTATTGGGAGGGCGTCTCTGAGGGAACATCTGAGGTCGGAGGAAGGGGCTTCTTCTGCGATCAGAGGAGTTTGGGCCATAGACGCTGGCTGGAAGGAGCTTCCTGATGCAGGCCTGGGCTCTGATCCATGACCTCGAAGGGCCCCACCAACACCTGCCTGAGGGTCCAGGTGAGGGTCTCTTTGAAACCAATCTGAGAAGCCTGAGGTTTATTTGTAAGCCTCTTTGAGACCCGTTTGAAGACCTAAAGACTGGTTGGCCCGAGGACCAGTAACATAAAAGCAGTAAAAATGGTCCAAGGGCAGGGCTGACATTGACCCTTCGCCCTCCATACAGCAAAGAATAAATCTGACCAAGCTGAAAGTAGATTTTTATGGCCAGGGGGCTGGCAGAGTGAGCACACCAAAGGAAAGCTGTCTTTCCTTTGGTGATGTATGAAGTTTACTTCAAACCACAAAGCAGTTAGTTGATCAGAACCCCCGTTCTACCCCAACAAACAGCTGGCTAACCTTGACAAATCTGGCAAAAGCAACACACTTCTTGAGACCACTCCACCTGCCCGTTTTCCTGTAGAGAGAGGCACAGCTTGTCCTATCTGAAATGGGTTTTTAAGGATGAATAGGAGTTCACCTGGTGAATAAGGCGGGAAGGAAAGCATTGACTGAGTGATGCCAGTGAAGATACAGAAATGTGAAACAGGTCTCTGTGGGCCAAGAGAACCAACGACAAGTACATCGGTTTTCCTGGAACCAGAACGTGCAGGGACTGGGCATGTGAGCATCACACAAAATAAGGAGGGAGAGAGAGCCTTGCAAACTAGAGTGTGGCACAAAACGAGACACTGCTGTTACCATCCACTGTCTATCGTCGGAACCGAAGAAGTCGAGATGTGCGAAGTTGCACTGTAAACGGGAACCGTGTTTATAGAAATGTTAATATGTTTGAAGAGTAGGTAGATCAAGTGTGAAAATATAGAGATGGAGTAGACAATTAAAATACCTGCAAATTTCTCTCTTGAATTCACATTTTAGGAAATGTTTACAAACTGAGGATTCTAATTACTCTTCTCCCTCACACCTCTTTTCAAATGAATACACTGTAAGAGAGTTAGAGTAGCTATTAAAAATATTGTCAATTTCCTGGTGTATCAGTTGGGACTCTTTAACAGTAAGTAATGAAAGACCCACCAAAAAAGGAATGTGTAGTTTATGTGATTGAAAGGCCAAAGTTATCATAAACTTCAACATACATACATTTGATCCAGAGTTTGATTTTCTGGGTGCTCGGGCCAGCTTCTCCATGTTGGTGCCAGTAGCTTCCTGCTTCTTCCTCCAAATCCTGGGAGAGAGAGGGGTTTCTCTTTGGCCAACCATCCAGCAAAATCTCTGAACTTCCCTTCTAATTGGACCTATTGGGTCCCATGGATGGGGAACACCAGGGCCTTATTGGCATAGATCTGGATCAAGCGTCCATCCCTGAAACAATCACTGTGGTACAGGAGGTAGAATGGGTGCCCACCACACCTGCTCACTTAGGTGGACCTCTGGACTACAGGTGTGCAGATCTGGATTCGTGTTTGGTTTTTGTCCTCATTGCTGATTCAGCATCCAAACTCTCTCCTTTGAAGGTATGATATTGGTCCAGGTTGTGTCCCATCACCCCCCATACTCAAACTGCTGTGATTTTTTTTTTTAACTGCTTCCTAAGTCCCTAGCCTCTTTGTTCACCAATGCATTTTTCTCAATAGCTGCTCAAAAGCCCAACACATTTAATCATGGCAAAGAATGTATATTACAGCCGATGTGATAAGACAGAAAACATAATTACAAAATTTAGCTATGGGAAAATTATCATCATTTGCCAAAGACACAATTTTATCACTAGAAAACCCAATAAAATTAGCTCAAAATAATTAATTATGGCAAATAATAGAGTTTAATAAGATGCTAGAAACAGAATAATAAAAATAAGAAAAAAAGGCTTTTTTCTATAACAACAATAATTAGTTTTAAAATATTGTAGTAGGTTATTTGGAGAAGAGGGTTTTACTTTTTTTTTTTTTTAACTTAATGAGGATGCTCACTAGGGAGAATTGATTTCTGGAAACCATGTTGGTTTCTAGAAGTGGAGACACACATGACCTTGAATTAGATCCCCTCCCCACCCTTTTATAGAAAATCACCAGGATCGGTCTTTGATCAAATAAGGCAAACACTGCCTATTTTTGTAAAAAGAGTCCTGGAAGAAGAAATCTAAGTGCAGGAGGCAAACCGAGATGGTAAATATTGTGTTTTGTGATGATAGCATTGAAGCAGCTCGCTACAGATGTGACCTGGTTTTATTGGCTGGAGTAGGAACAGAAGAGATTAGGGATTTTCAGGGGTGTGTGTGTGTGTGGGGTGGGGGTGGAGAGAGAGAGAGAGAGCGGGAGAAGGAGCAGCAGGACAATGGGGTGACAAGTAGCTCACCAGGACTGTGTGCGGAAGACATGAATACCTTTCTAAGTTCCCCAGATACTCAGGTATAATTCTCAAAATGTTAAAAACATAATTCTCATGCACTACATAGTGAGCACACCAAAACATTACTTAGCTCAATGAGAGACTCCTTAAACAAAGGTATTTCAAAGGAAGATATGAGAAACTCATGTGAAAAACAATGATGGAATAAAGATTATTAAATTAGATACAAAATTGGCCAATATCCTATAGGGCAATGAAACTATAACCTTTGGGGTTATTTTCTCTACTGGATGGAAATCACTTGTACCTTATCAGTTTTCTACAAGTGAACATCTAACTTTACAGAGCACAGGCCCTAATCAATAGTAATTAGAATGTCAAACAAAGCCCCCTGCCCTAGAGAGTCAGCTGACCCTAGATGGGCTTGTCGGCCAGTTTACAGGACGTGAAGAAGAATCACAGTCACCTTTTTGCCGATTTCCAAGCTTTGAATAGGATGAGGGGAAAGGAATCTCATAGGGGGTTGTGCTTTGTGCAGTTTGAGTTTTAGGGGCTCGGAGTCATTACAGATGGACCCCAGAAAAGGAATGTGAGTGAACCTTGAATCCCAGCATGATGAAGTGGGGCAGGGTCGGTCCATGCCGGTGGCTCGGTGGGCTCCCTGCAGGTGGGAAACTGGCCTGTACCCAGCCCTATACTGTGCTTTAAAATGCCTCTCCTTGCACCCAGAGGCACATCGACCTTTTTATTTTCTGGAAGTTTGTTTTTCCTTTGAATGTAATTAATTTTTTTATTGTGGTAAAATACACATAACATAAAATTGCCATTTCAATAATTTAAAAAGGTACAATTCAGTGGCATTAAGTACATTCACATGGTTGTGCAACCACCTCCATCATCCATCTCTAAAACTTCATCATCCCTAACTGAAACTCTGTACTCATTAAACACCAACTCCCCACTTCCCCCCCACCCCCACTTCCTGATGGCCACCATTCTACTTTCTGTGTCTGTGACTCTGTAAGTACCTTATACAAGTGGAACCTTAAAGTATTTGTCTTTTGTGACTGGCTTCTTTCACTTAGTATAATGTCCTAAAGATTTATTCATGTTGTATTATGTGTCAGGATTTCATATATATATATATATATATATATATATATATATATATATATATATATATATGCTACGCTTTGTTGACCCGCTCATCTACCTGTGAAACTTGGGTCGCCTCCATCTTGTGAATAATGCCGCCATAAACATTGGTGCACAAATATCTCTTTAAATCCCTGCTTTCAATTCCTTTGGGCCTATGAAGTAGAATTACTGGAATTAAACATAGAATTCTATGTTTAATTTTCTGAGGAGCCGCTGTACTGCCGCCCACAGTGGTCGCGCCGTTTTGCATCCCCATCGGCAGAGCACCAGGGCTCCAGTTTTTCCCCTTCCTCCACCAACTCTCATTTTGGCGGTGGTGGTGTTTTAAGTAATAGCCATCTTAATGGATGCAAAGTGAAAACTTTTAATTTTTAAATAATTGCTGAGGGCCGCTAATTATTAGAAGAAAGTCTGATTGAGAATCTCTCTCCAGTGTCTCAAGTGGCAGGAATCTCTGCGGCCGTTGCCTTCTAACTGAGGTCGGCCGGCTTCCAGGAGCATCCCCAGGAGAGACAAGAAAGCCCACAACTGCTGCTGCTCCTTCCTGCCACACGGTGTCGCTGTTGAAGACTAGTCCTGTACAGTCTGATGGACATTGTTGTCCATTGCTATGCTGATGTCTCTGTTGGTTCAGGGCCCTCTGTGGGCGCCGCTCGATCTCCCAGAGGAAACGATATGTCTTGGCTAAGATTACAGTTCCTCATTTAATTGGACAAATATTTACTGAGTGCTTGCTATGTGCCAGGCATTGAGCTCGGTTCTGGGAAAACACCAGGACAAAACAGACAACAATCTCAGCCTTTCTCCAGGCTAGACGATAAACAATGACCACAGAAAAAAAGGGGATTAGACAGCATGTTAAAAGGTATTGAACGCAATGGGAGAATGATAAAGAAAACCAGGGGAAAGGGCTTGCGAGCGCGCGGTGGGGTGCTGGGTGAGAGTCGCATCATTGGGAAGACGCTGAAGAAAGCCTTGAGGGAGGTGAGCTGTATCTGGAGGAGAGTTCCCCACGGGTGGGTCTGCCCTATGGCAGGACTGTGTTGGATATGCTTGAGGTCAGAGTGAGTGTGGGGATGGGTAGCAGGAGGGGACCATCATGAGGACTTTGGCTTTTACTCTGCAGGATTCTGAGCAGAGAAATGACATAATCTGATTTTTTTTTTTTTAATTTAAGCATTTCTTTATTAGTTTTGAGGGGGCAAAGTGAAGACTTTATTTTTCAGGACAGTTTTAGGTTCACAGCAGAAGTGAGAGGAAGGCGCAGGGATTTCCCATATACCCTCTGCCCTCCACACAAGCACAGCCCTCCCCCATTACCTGCATCCCCGTCAGAGTGGTGCATTGGTTGCAACTAGTGAACTTACATGGACACATCATTATCGCCCAGGGTCCACGGTTATACCTTAGGGTTCACCCTTGGTGGTGTACATTTTATGGGTTTGGGCAAATGTATAATGATGTACGAGGTCTGCCTGGAAAAAGCCCAGCCATTGTTAATATAATGAGAATGGTTTGTGCAACATCGATGTCACCTGGCGGCCAAGGAGAGTGGAATGGAATGTGCATGTGTGAATAATGACGACTTCCCGGTACTAGTCAGTGGGGGCGGTAGATGCCATTGAGTGAGCATGTGTACTGTGTGGCTGTCGCATTAAAAATGGCTGGATGAGTAGAGCAACGAGTCTGAATCAAATTTTGTGTTAAGCTTGAACATTCCTCTGCGGAAACTATTCGGATGATTCAGGAGGCCGCAGCTGTGGGTGACTGGTGATTGGCAAGTTCATCACAACAACGCGCCCGCTCATGCATCACGTTTTCTGCAGAGTTTTTTGGTGAAACATCAAATCACCCAGGTGACTCAGCCCCCCTACAGCCCAGATTTGGTGCCCTGTGACTTCTGGCTTTCCCCAGAGCTAAAATCACCTTTGAAAGGGAGGACGTTTCAGACTGTCAGTGAGATTCAGGAAAATACAAGGGGGCAGCTGATGGGGACTGGGAGAACTGTGTGAGGTCCCAAGGTGCCCACTTTGAAGGGGACTGAGGCGTCATCGTCCTATGTACAATGTTTCTTGTATCTTGTATCTTCTTCAATAAACATCTCTATTTTTCATAGTACATGGCTGGATACCTCCTGGACAGACCTCATATATCCGCATTATAGTGTCATACAGAGTAGTTTCACTGCCCTAAAAATCCTCTGTGCTCTGGGACTTTCGTTCTAAAAGGTTCGCTCTGGCTCCTGTGCTGAAAACGAATGGAAGGGTCGGGGCAGGCGCAGAAGCAGGGGACCGGCTGGGGGGCTACTGCGCGGACCCTGTGTCACGGGCCTCGTGGCTCGCAAGCCACCGCAGCCCTGAGCCTGGCGCCCTCCGCGGCCTCCTCAGCACATCCTCCTGCTTTGCCCCGCTCACCCGTGCTTCGAGGGAGCGTTGAAGAGAACCCGCGGCCCCGCCCCCGTGATCGAAGTCCTACTGTTTCCTGTTCATTATTTCATTTAATCCTCAAAGGCACTCATGAGAAAGGGGTTACCCCACAGGCACCTCAAAGCCCGTGCTGTGGATCGAATTGTGTCGCCTCCTCCCAATTCATACGTTGCAACCCTAACCCGCAGTGTGTTGGTGTTTGGAGGTGATGCCTCTTGGGGGGTAATTGGGTTTAGAGGAGGCTGTGAGGATGGGGCTCCCATGGTGGTGTTAGTGCCCTTCTAAGAGGAGACATCCGAGAACTTCTTTTTCTTCTCCTCGCCCTCCTTTGCCCCTTCCCCGTGTGCAGGAACAAGCAGGTGAGCACGCAGTGAGAAGGCCCTGCCTGCAAGCCAGGAAGAGGGCGCCCACCGGAACCGAGCCTGTCGGCACCTCGATCTTGGGCACCTGCTCTTCGGAACCGTGAGACGTAAATGTCTAATGTTTAAGCCACCTAGCCTGTGGCAGTTTGTTATAGCAGCCTGAGCTCAGACAACCTACTTTACAGACAACGTAACTGAAGCTCCCAGGTCTAGGTGCCCAGGTCACTCGGCTGGGGAGTGGCAGAGGGTTGGGTTGGGCTGTGGTGGGAGTTTAGGAAGCCAGAGAGAACAGCAGCACCTGGGGGAGACCTGCCTGTGGGACTGGGGACGCCTGGCACTGAGGAGTGGCCAAGGGACAAGGCCGAGTATTGAGGTGACTGGGCCTGGTGGGCCTCTGCTCCCTGGGACTGTGGGCTGCAGAGCTGGGACCGAGTCAGGGCCCTGGGGTGGTGGCCTCTCCGTGCAGTTTCCCAGAAGCCCGGCTCTGGCTTTTCTAAGCGGAGAGGGGGTCTGCCTGGGATCCCACAGGGACCCTCTCTTGTGGTCTCCTAGCTTTGCTGACACCTTGAGCTGTCCAGGCTGGCACTTCTGGGGGTGGCAGGTGGTGGCAGTGGTGGTGGTGGGAGGCCCACAGGGGGAGGGGAAGGCTCCGGGGTCCAATCATGACTTCCCAGGGCCCGTTGGCTGCTCACTCTACGAGCCAGTGATGAAGAGGGCAGCGAGTTAATGACAGTAATAGCTTTAATTATTTTTTTTGGTTTGGAGAGTCATAAAATGTGACAGCTTGATCAGTGCTAATCATAGTAATTAGCAGGGGCTGGGGGCTGTGCTGGGATGGCAATTGTTAACTAAGGAGAAGCGACAGCCTGCAAAGACAAAGAGAGAAACAAATGATCAGTTTCCCTTTCTCTTCTCGCCTCCCCTTTCTTTCCTTCCCTCCCACTGCTCTGGCCTTTTATCCCCTCTTCCCCTTCTCACTTCGCCCCTCCTCCCTCTGTCCCGCCCCCTTTGGAGGGAGACATCTTTGATGGTGACAGTGACTGCGGGAGGGGGGATGGTGGTGGTGGCCCTGGCCGGCCTGAGTCGCAGGTCTGGAGGGAGCAGCTCTTCTGGGGAAAAGGGGACTTCAGCCGGCAGCCGGGGTCTGTGTCTGCTCCGGGCTCGCTCTTCTGTAGCCCCTTCAGGTCTGGGCGGCTTCAGATAGTTTGCTTTGTGTCAAGCACTTTGACCCTTACAGATGAGCCTGGAGAAGGAACAGAGCCACCCCCGTAAGTGAAGTGGGGGTTGGGGTGGGGAAGCCTCAGGGAATAGAATTTGGGCCACCTCCCTGCTTCCCTTACCCTAGCCAGCCAAGCATGGTATGCTTAGCCAACGTTTCCCGAATACCTACTGTTTGGCAGGCTAGAGATTCACTGGGGAATCAGGCTACCCATCGGATGTGGAATTAGATGTGTCGGAAGTAATGACCACACAGGGGGGCATCAGAGGAGCGGTGCTCAGACCCAAGGTGCCAACTCATGGACAGTCAGGGAAGGCTTCCTGGAGGAGGTGGCAAGGCCATCAATGGAGACTTCCCAGAAGAAGCAATGTTTGCCGGATCTTGCAAGGTGAATAGTAGTTTCCTGGACATGAAGGGAGGGGCAGGAGGAATCCAGACTGAAGAGAGGGGAGGATGGCAGACGCAGAGAAAGGAATCGCTTTGGGTTAGATTGTGAGGGGCCTTGAAGACTACACCATGGGATGTGGGCTAGATCTTGCCTCTGAAATTTCGTATGTGGTACTTGGGAAAGAGTTGGAGCCAGGAAGCTTTTAATTATTTTTTAGTGGTGAATAATTGAAAACATGTAGGTAAAGCACATCGCACAAAGGGAGTACTCAGTGGGTGATAACAATACTGGTATTGGTGATGACAAAGTGCTCAGCGAGGGACAGTGTCCCAGGGACACACAGACACGCTTAAGCAGGTGCCTGGAGACACAGTTATACATAGACACGTAAGCTGCAATCCCATAAAGCACAAAGATTCAAACACAATCACTGCCCCCTTTCCCCAGACAAGTACAGACATATACGTAGCTAGAAGGACTCTCACAGCCCTAGCCAGGTGGTTCAGTTGGTTGGAGCATCACCCCATACACCAAAGTGTTGAGGGTTTGATTCCCGGTCAGAGCACATACCTAGATTCGATCCCTGGTCGGGCATGTACGGGAGGCAGCCAATCAATGTTTCTCTCTCACACTGATGTTTCTCTTTCTCTCTCTCTCCCTTCTTTTCTCTCTAAAAATTAATAAGCATATCCTTGGGTGAGGATTAAGTACATGAACAACAATTAAAAAAAGGTGAAAGAAAGAAAGAAAGGAAGGAAGAAAAGAACACTGACAAACAGCGCCTCTAGGCATACTCACCGCACCGGATCCACAGGGGCGCTTCATCTTGGAGGGGCTTGCTGAGGCCAGAGGTGTGCCCCAACTCCTCCACCTTGTCATTCTCTTCCACGGGCCCATGGGCTGCAGGGCTGAGAACATCCTCTGCAGATCTCCCCAGCAACCGCTCGGCTCCGCCAGAACATGATCTTTGGCACTGCAGCTGGAGAGCCTGAGGTCAGCTGTCAGGAAGAACCATCCAGCTGAGAAGGCAGCTTTTTGCAGGCAGGGGTGCCACTTAACCGCCCCGGGCCTGAGAGAGGGGTGAGGCCGGCAGACCTGGTTTGGACAGGAGGCCGTTTCACCCCAAGCAGAATTCTTACCCTCTTCCAGGACCAGGGGCTCAGAGACCCGGGGACCCTGCCCTGGCGGGCTTAGGCGGAGGAGATGTGAGCTTAGCCTGGAGCACATCACGCCTGGTGCATGCAAATGTCTCTTGTGGATGATAAGTAGAGCCTGGTAACGGGAGTGGTGGTCAGGCCTCACGGGGCACTTCTGGATGGTGAGGTCGTGTAAGGAACAGCAGGAGCAGTGAGGCTTCCGGGGCTTGGTGAGAGCGCGACCCAGGGATGCTGCACGTGGGCAGAAGGGGCTTGCTGTGCGCCAGGCACCGCTCCAAAGTGTGTTACTTGTGTAAACTTGTTTAATTCTTCTAATGCCTGACGAAGTGGGTGTCATTGGCGTCCTATTTTACAGATGTGAAACTTAAGGACCTTGTGCAATTCACACAGCCCGGAAGGGCGGAAGTTGATGGGAACCCAGGCAGCTGGGCCTCAGAGTCCTGCTCCATCAGAGCACTCCCCACGTCAGGACTTTATGGTCGTGCCTGCCAGTTCCTCATGCTGTCCTCCTAGAGAACAATGGTGATGACTTTGTCCTTGTGTTCTTAGCAGCCAGCAGAGGTCCAGCGCACAGCAGGTGTTCACCAATTCTGGATGGAGAGAGGGAATATTGGGGGTGGGGGGAGGAACGGAGGGGAGGAGGGATTAGAGGCAGGGGGCTGGTCCCAAGGGTCTGCAGGCATCTCGGAATCCCTGTCCCATCTTTGCACCCATCCCCTGCCCGCCGGGAGTCTCCTGCTCCTGCCACCGTTCCCAGAGCCTCCAGGTCTTTCAAAGCTCAGCTGTCTCCTTGTCCAATTCTATTTTCTTACCAGACAAACGAGGGGCTGGATCCGCCTTCCCGTTCACAACGACAGGCTGGTTGTCAGCTGCAGTGGCATCTGTTCTTGTCAGAAAAATTAAGAAGGAAGTGAAAGAAGCCACAGACCTAAAACTGCAGACTAGAGAGGGAACCTGGGCCCGGCGCCTCCTGGGAAGGGTCTCACAGGAGGCGCCGGGGCGAGGGCGTGCAGGCTTGGCCAGGGCGCGTCCAGCTTCTCCACCATCGGTCTCTTAAGACAGAAGCGGGGTGAACAGTGTGGCCTCTGGGGCCCACTCATGGGCTGAATCCCAGCTCCCGACTGCCCAGCTGTGTGTTTGGGCAAGTTACTTACCCTCTCTGTGCCTTAGTTTTCTCATCTATAAAATGGGGACCATGTGAGGGTTAAATGAATTGATAGAGGTAAAGCACTTGGAACCGAATACATCTGGCACTTGATAAGTAAACGTTTTGTTAGTGTTACGATTCTTGTTTTTCTCTTCCCGGTCTAGAGACCGCTCCTCTGACCGAGGGGCTCAGCCCCGCTGTGTGATGGGGCAGAGCGGGGAGAGCTCCCGGTGGGGCCGCAGGTTGGAGAAAGCTTCATTCATTCTACAAGCATTTACTGACTCCAGGCTCCTGGTCCCCGCCCATGCGGATCCCTAGTCTGGTGTGGGGAGGCAGACATGTTACAGAGACTTATTAGAGGTGGGTATGTAACATTCAGGAAAAAGAGGAGGGCCCTGGTCGGGTGGCTCAGTTGGTGGGAACGTTGCCCGTGCATCCAAAGGCTGCGGGTTCAATCCCTGGTTGGGACGTGTGCAGGAGGCAATTGATCGATGTTGCTCTCTCGCATCAATGTTTCTTTCTTTCTGCCTGTCTGTCTCTTCCTCCCTTCCTTTCTCTCTAAAATCAATACGTACACCCTCAGGTGAGGATAAAAAAGGAGGAAGCAACTAATAGACGCGGAGAGTGGTGTAGCGAGGACGTCAGGAAGGGCTTCCTAGAAGAGGCGGTGTGAACAGAAGTGGAAGAGAAAGTTTGCCAGGCAGGCCCAGGGTAGAAGGCCTTCCAGGGGGACTGGGTAGTGGGAGCCGGGGTGAGGGGCCTGCTCAGCTGTGTTCAGGAGCCTGAGCCTTACCCTAAGGTCAGTGCGGGAGCCAGGGGTAAGGGGCAGACAGGAAAGCTGTCCGTTTGAGGCAGGTGGCTTGGACAGCGGTTGGAGAATTGGAGAATGGATGGGCTTGGGAGAGGGCTGGAGACACCTCCTTGGTGGGTCCTGTTCCTCCTCCATCCCTGCAGCCCCAGGCACCATGGCCAGCCCAGGTCATTGACATTACTGGCTACCACTGAGCGGCAGAGCAAAGGAAAGGACCTCTGGGATCAGCCAGGCCCGAGATGGCTGGCACCAGAATGGTGGCTGGGCTGTCGCGGGAGGTGCAGACTGAGAGTCGGGGGACTGTTGGAGAGGGCTTGGGGACTTCTCTTCAGGACCGCGCTGTACTGGCTCGCCCCCCGCCCCGCCCTCATCTCAACCTGGGATCAGCTCTGATGGGGAGAACCCAGTCGCTGAGGCAGCTGTGCTCGGCTGGCTCTGTCCAGCAGGGGGCAGACGCAGTGCGCAGATGGGCGCGCCCCACCACCGCGGCTCGGCTCTGCGCCACTGGCACTTAGAAAAGGGTTTTTGGTGGGTGTCAAGGGCTTCCTGGATGAGCCGAAGGGCATGGGGAGACACGCGTCCACACTCTCAAGATCTCGTCTATTGGTGCAGCCCTGCCTGAGAACTAGGACCTGACTGCAGGACCCTAGAAGCCAGATGGGTTGCTCCAGTAATTTCAACTCTGAAAGCAGATTGGAATCACTCGGGGAGTGATAAAACACACCCATGCCTGGGGACCTCCCCAGGTCAATGGAATCAGGGTCTCTGGGGTTGGGGCCTGGGCAGTTATTTAAACTCCGCCCCCTTGTGGTTCTAATGCACACTGAATTACCTGGTGGCGTGGCCCTTACAAATTTTAGGGCCCTCTTTTCCCTCCTGGGGTTAGGTCTGCTTTATCAATACCTTGTGACCCTGACTATGGTGGGCACGAGGGCTCTGTGAGGAATCGTGACCTCTCAAGCCTGAGGGGGGTGGCGAACAGGGCACACAACGAGGCCTGCTCCCACCTGGCCCGGGATGAGGAGCTCAGCACGGGCTGTAGCAGGTGTGCACGTTACAAGTGTGTCTGTGTGTGCATAGGCACATTCTTGTGTGAAGGTGCTGGGCACCTACATGCATGGAAATGTGTCCCTCTGGGCACGTGCAGGTGCTCCTGGGCTGGGTCTGTCTGCACGGCCATGTGTGCTTGAGTCTCCGTGCTACAAGTATGTGTCAGTTAACATGAGCATTGCTTCATGCCTGCCACTGTGAGCCATCTCTGCCTGCCCGTGTGTCTCTGTGTCCCCGTGTCTCATGTGTGCGGCTGTCTCAGCACTGGCCTGTCTGTGCTCATGTTCTTGGGTCTTTAGGACCTGATGACGGATTTGAAGCTCGGCTATTTGAAGGTATTTTTCCTCTTTCTCTCTCATCACCCAGTCTGATCGGTATGCTGCTCCCGTGCAACCTCCCCAAAGACCACACGCAGGCAGTTCTGTGTGGACAGAGTCAAACGTGGGCTTAGAAAAATCCACCACAGCCCCTCCAGGCACAGTCGGCCTCCAGGTGGGCAGCCTGGCTTTCTGGCAAAAGCATTCTCAGAGCTGATGTGGCCAGCAGCAGCCCCGGGTGTCCGCTGTGTTCACCGTGTGTCCAGGCCCCCCGCTCTCCCCCCAACCCTCTTGGAAAAACCATGGGAGGGAATGAACTAAGCAGAGCCCGATGCAGACCCACGACCCTTCCAGGCAGGACAATTATTTGATGCCACTTTATATCAATATTCCTTATGTATCTGTTCGACATTTATTTGGGATGCGTGTGTGTGTAAAAGTGATAGTCTATTGGTAAAACTGTGGTCTGCTTATGGTAAAAAATGGGATTTATTGCATGTACCGAGCATAGCATACATTTTAATTTCTTTAGAGTTGCCTTTGATATCAGAGTTTTCCCGTCATTTATAATTGGAGATGCGTTGTCGCTCACTGTAAGGATGAAGATAACTTATATAGACGTGGTTACGAAGTTTGTTCCCATAGACAGGACTCTATCGGGCTTTATTTGGTTTGGAAATTTCAGCCAGCTCTGCAAGGCCACGGCTAACCTAAATAAATACTGCCTTTTTGTGAGTTAGAAAAAGGAGCCTCGTTCAGGCTGTTCCTGTCTTGTGGACCCACAGCTGTGGGGTGGAGGTGTGTGGGACTTCAGGCCACTCGCCCCCTCGGCCTCACTTAGCCCTGGGTTGGGTGGGGTTGTGGGTACCTGCATGTACACATGGGGTGGGGCAGGCTGGGCTGGGCTGTGTGAGGGTGGGTGGTATGCGCGGGGTTTGTATGTGTTGGTTGCAGAGCTGACGTTTGTATGCGTGGAGGGTACACTGTGTGGGGTCTGCATCTGGGGTGGGGTGAGTGATGGACTGATCGTAGGGTGTGTGGTGGGGCAGAAAATGGGCATTGCGTGGGCGCCGGTCATCCGTAGGGGGAGGGAGGTGGGTGAGTGTGTAGTATCACACAGCATGGGATGGGTAGTGCAGGTGAGGCAGGTGCTGCACATGGGTTTGCGATGTGTGCCTTCCATCGGATGGGGTGGACGGGGAGTGCCTGCGTGTGTGAGGGTGTGTAGGGAATCGTGTGTGGGTGCATGTCTGTGGATGAGGCTCCTGGGGACAGGTTGAAGTTCTCGGCCTTTCTGGCCTCCTTTGGAGCTCTCTCAGGGATGCTCCTGGGCCAACCTGGCACCGCAGGGCCAGACGCCAACTTCTGGGGATCCATCCTGAGCAGGTGCCAGGGCTCACCCATACTCTGGTGGGGGTGATGTTGACGACAGTGACATTTTCTCTCTTTCCTCTATTCAGGCAGGCAGCTGGACTGAGCCTCCTTGCCTCTAAGGAGTCTTGTGGTTTGTCACTGGGAAGGAAAAGACATTTGAAAGGCACTTCCCTGTTGGGGTTTCGCTTCCCTAAAGCTGGAGCCTCTCCAGGAATTAAACTGGGTGTGCTGGTAGGCGAGGGGAGAGAAATCTGCAAAAAGAGGGAGAAATTTCTCCCTACTGGACCAAAGGGGGAATCTTTACGGACCAGAGACTGGGAGGTGAGAGAAGTCTGGGGTTGCCCAGATAAGGAAACTCATGTCTGCAGCCTGGCAGGGTCTTTTTGTTTTATTTATTTTTAAAAGGGTTTTATTTATTTATTTTCAGAGAGAAGGGAAGGGAGGGAGAAAGAGAGTGAGAGAAACATCGATGTGATACCTGGCCCGCAACCCAGGCATGTGGCCTGACTGGGAATCGAACCGGCAACCCTTTG
The DNA here is from genome assembly GCA_004026545.1 of Mormoops blainvillei. Classification (NCBI taxonomy): domain Eukaryota; kingdom Metazoa; phylum Chordata; class Mammalia; order Chiroptera; family Mormoopidae; genus Mormoops; species Mormoops blainvillei. The sequence continues at coordinate 43,439 of PVJD01011421.1, forward strand.
GTACGCAGGCTGGCACTCAATCCACTGAAGCCACACCAGCCAGGGCTTGTTTTATTTTTAAGTCTTCACCTGAGGATATGTTCATTATTATTATTATTATTATTTTGAGAGAGAGAGAGAGAGAGAGAGAGAGAGAGAGAGAGAGAGAAACATTGATGGGCTGCCTCTTGTACGCACCCAAACTAGAGATTGAACCTGCAACCTAGGTATGTGCCCTGGCCAGGGAGGGGACTGGTTGATGTACCAGACAAAGCCCCAGCCAACTGAGCCACCTGGCCAGGGCCTCCTGGCAGGGTCTTGGAGGAGGAAGGGTCCCCAGGGAACGGCCTGGTTCCCAGCCTTGCCAAGTGTGCTGGTGGGGGAGCTGAAGGAGTAGTCTTGGGGGCCTGGACAGTGGGGGCCTCCACAGCAGTCATTGTTGAGAGAGGCCCCCCACAGCCTTGACACTTCACTGTCAGTTCTTAGACCCTGGGTGCATGGGTGACGGCAGGATAGTGAGCAAGTCATTGAGCTTCACCTTAAAATGGAGATGACAAGGTTAAATGAGATAATACTAATGATAGTCAACTCTTGGGAGATTCTGTCTACCAAGTACTGCTCCAAGGGTATACACATAATAACACACTTATCCCTCATAATAACCCTCTGTGTTAGATACTATTATAATTTTCATTTTATAGAAGAGCAACCTGAGGTGTTAACGTGCTCAAGGCCTTAACCCGGGGACTGGCCCTGAGCCTGCCCCTCACAGAATGATGCCAAGTCCTGGGAACACAGGAAGCGTTTGCACTGCACGAGGACGATGTCCACTTTCAGCAGCACTTGCCTAGGAGGCATCCGAATTGAAGGCTGTTGTCACCATGTGACGTGTGCCAGACCCTTACTGGACCAAACCGGAGGTGATCTGGACCCATGAGCAAATCCTCGGCGGAACGCCGCTGCTCATCCTGAGGTGACGGGACCACCACCAGCTGCCTGCCCTTTTTCTGGCACAGAGAACCCCGTATCTCGCCCTCAGCAAACTGGTCGGTGACTACGTTCACTGGTGTACAGACCCTTGCCTGGCACGTTCACACACTCAGGTTTAGTTTTGTTTGTTTCTTGTTATCTAGCCCTGCTGGGTTTTGCCCTGCTCCTTGGCAGTTTTCAGTAAGTGTTGGCTATGGTATAGGAATCTCCGTGCCACATACTTAGGTGTGCAAGAAATACACATTCCCTCCTTTTCAAATTAACTTTACTATCTAACATGAGCTTCAAATTTTTTTTTTTTCTGATCAGGAATCTGGGAAGTTCAGCCTCAGTTACTTTTGGAGCTAAGTTGGAGGGGTGTGTGTGTGTTGGGGGGTGGAGGCAAGGGTTGCTGCACCCAAGGTGTTGTGAAGCTATAGACCAAGCAGGGAGGGTTAGGGGGCACTGGTGAGGGTGTCCTGCTGAGAGGGCAGTCAGATGAAGCAGAGAGGTGGGGCAGGGGCTGCCACCAAATAGACGCTCCTGTACTGCTCTGCTAAGGCGAAGCCTGGCGTTTCTCCTTGGGGACGTGTCCAGGACGCCTGTTCTGGCTTATCCACCAGAAGCACCCTGCTCTCTGTGACCTCTCAGAGCATGTCATCTGGGCTCTGCGAGGGCACAGAGCACGGTCTGTCTTGAGTCGTGGCGTTGACTCCATTCAACTCGACATGACTGGATTCTGCGCCAGACGCGGAGGATAGAAGGGTGAGCACGCTAGACCCGATTCCTGCCAGAAGTTCAGTGGGGCCACGGTCAGGTAGGCATGTGATGAAACAGGTGCTGCCATGAGAGCGGGTTCGGGGAGCATCAAGCCATCCTTTCTAAACCAGGCTGGGGGTCAGCGAAGCTTCCCAGACAGATGGGGTGTCCAAGTCAAGACTGAGGGGGGAAGGGAGAAGGCTGCAGGGGGAGGAGATGTTTCAGGCAGGGCTGGTGTGTGGTGGAGACAGGAGGCCAGAGCCTGGGCCCTGGAGGTGATTTTTCTGGGGCCCAGAGACGTCTAGAAAGACATGGGGAGACGGTAAGGATGGAAGCCAGAGTGGTGGTCTGGGGGTGGCTCATGCAGGGCATTACAGGAGGCCTTACACTGGGGAGCTTGAACTTCACCTCTGGCTTCCCTGGAGCTGTTAAAAGGGACTGACACTGTTCTATTTCAGCCTTTAAAGAAGACCTGGTCTGTGGCGTGGAGGATGGGCTTGAGGGTGTGCTGATAAATGTTTAACAACTATCTCCCCGGAACAAAAGCCCTTTTGCCAACTTCTGTGGTGTAAATACTTTCTCCGTGACTGAGTTCAAGCCCCTGATGTGGTGTCACACACTGGAATGCGGAGCCAGAGTGAGATGCTGACAGTCCGAACTGCTGGGCTGGAAGCCGCTGGTGGAGGGGAGCAGAGAGCCATTATTTCTCTTACTAGAGTCAGTGAGCAAGTTGCCTCATTTGCCTCTTTCCCTGCTCCAGAATGAGCACCAAGGCCCAGAAATAGTCCAGAAGGACAGACAATGCAGAAGAAGCCTCAGGAGCACCCCATTCCACTTCCCGAAGGCCCCCTAAGAGCCGGCTCTCACGTGATCAGATTTCAGGGCCGAGGATGAGCAGAGAGCACACTGGGATGGGAGACTGATGAGCTGATGATAATAATTAGGGCAATTATGCAAAATACACAAATAATTACTGAAAACCATGATTACTATTTTTTGTGTGTGTGCATGAGATGTCTCCAGCTTTTTGGAGCCTCACTGAAGCATCGGATGCCCCCTTTTTAGTGGGTGTGTGAATGTTGCAGCCAAGCTCGGGTTGTGTGGCGGGAGATGGAGTTCACATCCCTCCCTAGATGGCTGTCCCCTGCCTAGAGTCTTGCTGGGATCCAGGCTTCCTCATCCAGTGCAGGGTCTGGGGAGGTCAGACTTCAAGGTCAGAAAAGACAGGGCCCCCCTGCTGGATCCCATCTCAGAATCTCACTTTCACTGAGGACACAGCCGTCGATGGGGGCGGGCCAGGAGAGGGCAATGATTAATTCAGGGGAGAATTCAAAGGCTCAGGGGCCGCGTGTCTCTCCCACGAGCTACTTTCTTGTTGGCTCATGGCTGATTGCATACTGGACCCGAATGGCGTCCATCAGATTCCCTTTGCTGCAAATTTGGAACTCAGAC
>PVJD01011422.1:0-46462 GCA_004026545.1 Mormoops blainvillei
GGGGGAGGAGACAGAAATATCGTGGGGAAAGAGCAAGTGAACGTGAAACAGACTTCAAGAGCTTCGCGGAACAGGTGTAAGGACGTGAATAGAGAAAAAAAGGAAAGGACGGGGGTGGGGGTGGGGGTGGGGACGGACAGGAAAGGACAACAGTGCAGGGAAACTGAAGAGACCGAAACAGAAATGCAGAGAAATGCACAGAAACAGAGTAGCAGGAAGAAGGGTAACATGGATGTGGATGAGTGATGAGCTGATGGGATGTGGAGGATTAAGTTGTGATTTATGGGTTTGTGGCTTTATAATCTACTTAGTTTAACATTTGCTTAGTTGTTTCAGTTAAACAGTTGTAAATCTCCAGTTTATAAGGCTTGTAAATTTTATAATTGCTTCCAATTGCAATCTTTATTCACTCAGAGAGCAGAAACTTGTCTTCCAGTCCTGGGTCCCTTGTCGTACGTATCCTGGGATGGCAAGAGGGAGGTGACCTGGGACAAGAAATGACTGAGTCTGTCACCATACTCTGATCAAAGAAGTCATTACAGTGTTAAAAAAAAAAAATTCCAGATAGTTTTCCATTAAAATATATTGTGTCTAATTTAAATTCTAAGCCCTGCATCCTTTCTACTGTTTATCATGTGTTGGAACATCCAGTGATACGTCATCAATAATATTAGGCTATTTCAGTGTGCACTTGGTAAGGATGTCAGTGATCTTAACAGTCAGAACCTAGTTTCATGAGTTTGTCCAGCGTTCCACAGGTTTGTCCTTCCCTTTTGTGATTTGAATTAGTGACTGTGAGCCACAAAGGAGCTGTTCCCGTCAAGTGCCTCTTGTCTAGTCTCTGAAAATATTGAAGGAAGGACTGAATTGACCCGAAACATGTTTCCAGACAGCCCATGTATTCATTGTGTAATTTGAGGAACATATTTTCATAGCTAATATTTTTTTGAAGTTTTCAGCATCAAAACTTGCATTTGCCATTTTATGTTTTTTAAATAATTCTTTGTAATTTTCTGGAAAAGAAAAAAATTTTGACCAGGTAACCTGTCATTTTACAAGTTTCTGCCCAAAGTCCTCACTGTACCCAGAGGTCTGAGGTGTGCTGGGTGTGATATGTATGGCCCAGTGCTACAGTAACAGCTCTGGGGGAGCTATGCAGACACCAGGAGGGAACTAGATAAAGATGCTAAGGCCCCACTACAGACTTGCAGAATTGTAATTTAGTGGATCCCTAATTCCCCAGGGGTCTGCATGCTTATTAAAGCATGTTTCCCTCCAGATTCCTATTAAATGATCTGAAAAGTTTTAAGAAATGACATCAGCTGTGTTGTCATCCACAGAGTTGAACAACTGCTCTGGGTGGAGCATGATTGTTTAATAAGGTGCTCCAGGTGATGCTAAACTGGGCCCAGGGATTAGCAGGAAATGCTTTGGGGATGCATTTGTTTTAATCTGCACCCAGAGGATATGCTTATTGAGTTTAGAGTGAGAGGAAAAGAGAGAAAGAGACAAACATTAATGTGAAAGAAAGATCTGTGTGCTCCTTTCCTGCATGGGCCCTGACAGGGGACTCGGTCCACGACTTAGGTAAGTACTCTGACCTGGAAGCAAACCCACAACCTTTTGTTGTACTAGATGATGCCGCAACCAACTGAGCCACGTGACCAAGGCAAAAATGTTGTTTAATAAAAAAATCTTATTTAGAAAGTGAGAGGTAGAAGAAGTGGGCTCAGGGGACTTGAGATAGAGTTAAAGATGGACTTAGGAGAAAGAAAGCGCAAAGGTTATCTGCAGAGGGGGAAGGAAGGAGAATGGGAAGGAAAAGGCATGCCCAGATGCATGTGTAAGAGTGAGAAGCAGGCGTTGGTCAGGGGAGGCAACGGAGCTCTGCTGAGTTTGGGGTTCGGGAGAGCAGCGCACGTTCTCATTGCTGTAGGAGTTCGTGGACGTCTGTGGGAGAAGAGAGCACCTGAGAAGAAGAAGGAAAAGACTCCGCGTGGCCTCCATGTAGGAGCTCTTTATTCCTGACTCTCCTTTGACAAAGGACAGGAGAAAGTGACCTTTTCAGTATTTCCAGGTTTCTTTTGCCTGTGAGTGTGGCGGAAACAGAAAAAGGGACTGTGCTGAGGCCTCTGAAGGCACGTTGTCAAAATGCAGATGTGACTCCTCAGCGTATCATCCCAGGAGAAAACCCAGAGTGGAGCAGCACCAGGAGGACATGGCAGCTTCTCAGGTAAACGACGTATCCTGGGTCAGAGGCTATGTTCGCTTTTTTTCTAACATCAGTGGATTAAGAGCCGGCACCATCTCTGCTTCTGATGTTTCTGGCTAGTGAGGTGTTTTTTTTTAATCTACTTATTTTTTCCTTTGTTTCTTATGATTGGCAAGGTCAGCAGTTTATACACTTATTTCATTTGCCCAGAGCTTTCTCCACATTTTCATTATCCAGCTTCTCCAAGGACATGAGGAATTCCTATCCTGATTTAATGACCTTTAACTATTGAAAACATCCCCTCTGTGACAGATCAACCTGGGAAGGCACCCATGTCCAGTACCCCTCTTGGGAGGAGTCAGAAGCTTGGGTATCAGTGAAGAATACGGAGGTTTTATGTTCACGTGGCTGCAGCATCAGCTCTGTAGATCAGGGATAAGAAAATGCACAATTTACTGGAGAGGATACCTCAGAAAGTTCTGACAAAGAAGAGACTTGCTTACTAGTTTGAGACAAAAGTCTTGCTATTTACATGCGCTACCGTATTTGTGTCAACACACAGGAGATATATGTACATTTATATTTGCAAAAATTAAAGTTTATCTGTGATCATTCTCACATAATGATTTCTTTATTTCTGTATTTTTGCCAATAATGTCACAGCAGTGATGACGTGTCCTTCTGTATGCCTCAGTCACCTGGTATCTGGTGTTCCAGGCCACCTGATACTCACTTGGCTGAGGTGCTCTCTTCAGTGTGCAGTAATAGTTTCTCTTTATCATTAACAAGGATCTAGCAGGGAGTTACTGAGAAATGTGCAAACACCAACACATTTCATCTGGAAAACCTCATCTTCTTAGTTCCTGTTTGCTTTGGAAAATGAAGGCCCTACCTTTATTTCCTAGAGATAATTGGATTTTGATGTGGAAGATTTAATTAATCAGGCTTTGTTCCTGTAAATTTTCATTATATTCCACACTCACGTCACAGATATATGCTATTTATTACTTTTTGTATTTTCAAGAAGGGCTACAAGAATTATATTAATGTATGTTCAATTTAGTTAAGTTTCTACAATACTGCTTTCCACTAATAATACACAAAATTTTGAGAGAAATAAAAAACTAAGAAACAATAGCTTTAACTTTGTGTTTGTTCCTCTCTTTATTGTGTTTACAAAACATAAAGAGTATTATCCACAATTAGAGTTATGAGATTTACAGAATCACAAAATCTTAATTTCATTGACATGAAAATTCTGTTTTCTGTCACTTTTCAGTTGTACCTAGTTTCCATATTTACATCGGTCTGTGTGCATAAAATGTTAACATTTCAGTTATTTAGGCTTCTTGCTCTCTTAAGGTGTTTTCATTCTTCTCAGTTACAGAAACCCCGATGAATATTCATGAGGTCTCTTTATGTGTATTTGCCCGTGTTTGTTGAAAAATTATACATCAAGTTTGGAGGAAAATTTAGGTCTACCCTTTACTGTATGTTTCACAAAATACTCTCAACATAGGAAGAATAATCTTGTTCTAAGATTACTTATGCTAAATTGTGAAATAATATTTTGGCTACTGTTTCTTATTTCTTGAGAACTGTAAATTATATAAAACTCCTTCAGCTCAAAGCCATGTATTTTCTTTGGTTTCCTTTCTGTGCTATTTAGAAGTATAGCACGTGGACCAGAGACAAAGTGAGCTTGTTAGAGATGTGGAAACATGGGCCCCATCCCAGAACTCCTGAATCAGAATTTGTATTTTTACAGAGCTACAGTTCTTTTGTCTGCATTAAAATTTAAAAGGTACTTAACTTTCAACTCACCATGCCTTTTCCAGCTGAGAAATATACACAATTGATAGTGAAGGATACAACACTCTAACTATCTATATGCCTGTCTTGATACTTTCATTTTGAAGTTTATTATCCGAAAAGTAAAGTGCCTGCAGTGGATTTATAGACATGTACCATCCTCATTTCTCAGTGTTAGAAAATACATGAGAGAACGTTACTGGGACAGAATGATTTTACTAGATAATTCAGGATACTGTCCTAGGTCAAAATCACTCTTCCTAACACTCTTCATGTGGATGACATTAAGATCTTTGCTGGTGGCCTCTTGGTAAATATGTCCTTTTTTTTTTTTTTAAGATATCATTCAGGGACGTGACAATAGATTTCTCTCGGGAAGAGTGGAAATGCCTGGACCCAGCTCAGCGGAAATTGTACACGGATGTGATGTTGGAGAACTACAGGAACCTGGTCTTTCTGGGTGAGGATGAGTATCTTTCGATTCCTACTCTAGTTGCAGGATTTTGCTGTCCTTATTAGTTTAACATCTTTTCAGGACTTCTGCTTTGTATGATGGACTTTCAGATTCTCGCTCTCAAGGGAGAAATAGGAGGTTATCTGGTGTAGAAAGAAAAGGCTTCATGAGCTATGTGAATTAGGATCCCCATGTCTGAAAATTTTACACATTGTCTAGAATAATGAAGGCGCTATCAGAAAACAGTATTTTGGAAAATTATTTTTTAGAATAATATTCTACCAATCTTCTTACCTGAGCAAAAAGTGCATTGGAAATGGAAGAATCTCTGTCAAAACTCATGTTTCTTTTTCTTATAAACAGGTCTTGCTGTCTCTAAGCCAATGCTTGTCACCTTTTTGGAGCAAATGAAGGAGGGCTCGGATGTGCACAGGAAAAAGACAGTGTCAGCCCACTCAGGTAGGTGGGAATGTGGAAGCAGATGACACAGGTGAGAATTTCAAAGGTCATGGAGGAAGCCAGAGCTTAAAGTGTGGCTGGAGAAGTTGTGCTTCAGTGGAAGGATTGTGAAAAGCCCTGGTTTATTTCTGTTGCTGTCATAGAGGGACAGCTCATCTCCAGCATGTCCCTTGCTCCTGTATCATCTTTGGACTCTGTTTCTACTCCAGTGACCTCTGTCATCCTATTACCGGTTGGGACACAAGTCTTCCCCTTGGACCGCGAGGGCCGCTGTGGTCTGGCTCCTTTTCCGTTGCTTGGGAGACCTGGGAAAATCTGCATGTTGCTGAGAAACCATACATTAAAAAAACTTTTTAAAGTTTTGTTTTTCTCTCGTGAAAGAGTTTGTGAAGGAAGTGGTTGAAATCCTGTAAGTTGTTGCAGAAAGCCCAGGAACCCTGGGGACAGGTGTCATGTTTCCTGGTTTATAATTTCTAATCCTATGGAGGCTTCACACAAGACCCCAGAAAGGTTAGACTCAGTGATTTCATCACAGCACAACGCACATTTCCAAAATGGCAAAATCTAATTTTTGGTTTCATTTCAAAATTTCTTTTTGCTTCGTATAAACTAAAATAAGAAATTTCTAGTTTGAATTTTTTAATTCTTCCATGATAGAGTTGTGTAATATATCTATCTACCTCATAGATTTCCTCAAGGAGTTACTGTCATAAGTGACCCTAAAACATTGCCCACCATGTAAGAAAGGTTCTGACGTGACTTGATTTCTTTATATCTATAATTTTATCCTTCTAGTGTTCAGTTTAAAGCTGCTCAAGCCTGTGTCCTATGTGTTTTCACTTTCTGATTTGATCTTTGTCACATTTCTGCTTTCAGATTCAGAAGGGCTGATACAAAATGCATGAATGTACTCCTTTGGTAAAAAGTGGGTTGCAGAATTACTAGGCCCTTCATATTTAGAAACATTTTCAGTGAAGCTCTGGTGCCCACCGAGTCTGCCCCTGGAAGTGTGTCTTGTAGAAGTGGTTCTATTGTAATCCAACATGGTCTTAAGCTGCCTATTGGATGCATTGCCTCTAGGTCTTCCATGGGGGTGCAAGGTCAGCTACCACCTATGACCTGCCAAGGGCCACCTGGCACCAGTTATAGAGTGATATGCAGATGGCTTCTACTTGTGCTGCTCTTAGAGGTGCCCAGGAGAGGTCAAGATGCGATTCAAGACCAGCTGTGGCTAGTGCGGGTATGCGGTCACTGAGATGTTAGGGGCGTGCAGAGGCCAGATGAGGTTTGTTTCTGAGATTTAGGAGAGTCTGAACTATGGGGCAAGAGAGGCAATTTGCATGGAAAAGCCACTGGACGTGGCTTGGGTGGGCTAAGTTGACCGGGGCGATGTCTCAGGGAATCACTAGGACAGGGCTACCGTGTTAGCCAGGGTGATGGAGACTCAGATATGGCACCTGTCTGCCAGCTCTGCGGTGTGGAGGGCTCTGTATGGGAATGATGGCCTCCACCACTACTTCTGTCCAGGAGAAAGCTGCTCCCCCAGGCTTGCCCCAAAGCCAGACAGTTTAGTTCCTCTCTAGCTGTCCCTGGCACCTTTAAAAGTTCTGTCTGATGCTGGGGGTCAAAGCAAGTGATTCCCAGCAAACCTGTGTGCCGGCCCGTTAAGAGAAAGAGTTGAACTCCAGTACCCCTCAGTCTCACTCAGCCACCGTTCCCACTGGCTTTCCAGCATGTTTCCTTTTTTATGATAGATCCTCCAAATTCAGTTGATTGCATTTTTTAGTTTATCGCATTTGTATAAGTGAATACTTACATGTTAGGATCGTGAATGTTAGTTTTCAACTCAGCACACTTAAGACATTGGGGAACTTAATTCAATTTTGAATCAGCTATATATGATAATTGCCATTAAAATTGTATGCATGTTTCTCTGGTTTTTACCCTGCTTTGTTCATGACTTACCTTGTTTCTTTCTGTGCTTGATTATTGAACAGTGGTTGTCTAAGGTAGTTATGGAAATAGTTTTAATTTTATAACTGTTCGTGGATGAACTTATCTTGTTTATGTGAGATAAAAACTTTTCTAAATTGAATATAATTTTTGAAAAGTATTATATCTATCCCTTTTAGATACTTTTATTTTAGATTTTGATAAAATACTGTGTGTAAAAATCCATCATCTTAACAGTGTGTAACTTTACAGTCCAGTTCTATTAAATATATTCTCTTTTTGTTCATCTGGTCTCTGGAAAATTCCATCTTACAGAAATGTCTCTGTCCATTAAACAACTACTTTCTCATTTGCCTTAAACCAAGGATCAAGTTACTATCTTTTTTTTTCCCTATGAGGTAGACTCCATTAGATTGCTTACCTAAGTGGAATTCTGTGGTGCCTGTCTCTTGGTGGCTTGTGTGCTTCACTTAAAAAATGTCCTCAGTGTTTGTCTTTGTGCTGTCAGGTGATAAGATTTTTTTCTATTTCCTGGCAGAGTAGTATTCCATTGTATGTATATACTATTTTTTAAAATCTAGTTATCCATTGAGGTTGGATTTGCTTTCACCTATTACAGGCTTTTTTTTTTTTTTTAAAGATTGTATTTATTTATTTTTAGAGAGAGGGGAAGGGTGGGAGAAAGAGAGGGAGAGCAACATCAGTGTGTGTTTGCCTCTTGAGTGCCCTCTACTGGGGCCTAGCCGGCAACTCAGGCATGTACCCTGACTCATGACTGGGAATTTAACTGGAGACCCTTCAGGTTCGCAGACCTGCACAGAATCCACTGAGCCACACCAGCCAGGGCTATTGTAGGCTTTTGTGACTAATGCTACAGTTGACACTGTGCACATGTCTCTTGCAGACACTCCTTTGAATTCTCTTTGATATACACCCAGAAGTAGAATGGCAAAATTACAAAACAATTTTACTTTTAATTTTTTACCATCCCCCTTGTTATTTATGCTGTTTGCACCAATTTTTCTTTCATTCAACTGTGTATAGGGTTTTGTTTCTCCACATTTTTAAAAGCACTTGATATTATTTATTTCTTTCATACTGGTCATCCTAATTGTTGTGAAGTGATACATTGTGTGTGTGTGTTTAATGGAGTAGGCATAAGGAACCATAGGAAAGATACATAGACCTGAGTACAGATACTTCAGAGAAGAAGGTCTGTGAATGACTTTTTCGAAGAGCAGGTTTAGGTTCACAGCAAAATTGTGTACAAGTAAATGAGAATTCCCACACTCTCCCTGCTGTTACATGCATAACCACACCCCTCCTTGTCAGTGCCCCCACCAGAGTGGTGCATTTATGATGTGTATGAACCCACATTAACACATCATTATCATCCAGCATTTTAGTTAACCTTAACCTTAGGGTTTACTGCTGGGCTGTGTATTTCAACAGGTTTGGAAAATGTATGATGACATACATTCACCATTATAGTGTCAGGCTAGTTTCTCAGCTCTATGTATTCCCTGTGCTCTATATATCCCCGTGTTCCCTAAACTCTTGCAAACATTGATCTTTTTCCGGTTCATATATAAAGTGTTATTATCCTGTGGTTTATAGCCTTTTCAAATTGGTTTATTGTATTTTTAATTTTATTTATTGATTATTTTTTTAGAGAAAGGAAAAGAGAGAAACTTTGATTTGTTGTTCCACTTATTAATGCATTCATTAATTCATCCTTGTTTATGCCCTTATTGGGGATCGAACCTGCAAACTTGGTATATCGGGATGATGCTGTAACCAACTGAGCACCCGATCAGGCATATTAAATTCTTTCACTTATTCTCTGTATCTAGGTGTCTTTGATGTCTTTTCATGGCTTGATACATTATTTCTTTATAGCGCTGAGTAATATTTCATTGTATGTATTTTAGTTTATTCACCTCTTGACAATTATCTTCATTGCTTCTGGTTCTTGGAAATTATAAATGAAGCTTCTATAAATATTCCCTTGTATGCTGTTGTGTAGATGAAGTTCTTGGCTCTATGGTTAACTACCAAGGAGCATAATTACTGGATCATATAATAAGTGTATGTTTAGTGTTGTGAGAGCCTCCAAACTCTTTTCCCAAGGGGTTGCACTGTTACATTTTCACCAGCAGTGAATGAGATTTCTGGCTGTTACACATCCACAGCAGCATTTGCTGTTGTCAGTGTTCTAGATTCTGATCTTTCCAATCGGGGTTTAGTGTTGCTTTAATGTACCGTTAGTTTAATTTTCATTGTTTTAATGTGAATTTCCTTAGTGACATAAGGTGTGGAGGATCTTTCTAGAAAACTAATTTTTTTATCTACATATCTTTTTTAGTGTGCTTTCTGTTAAGGTATTTGGTCCTTTTAAGTCAGATTTGTTCTTTTGTCACTGTTGACTTTGAAGACATCTGTGTATGTTTTACAAAAGAGCCCTGTACATGTTGTCATTTACAAATATTTCTTATCATGTGGCTTCTGTTTTTTTTTTTGGTCATGGTGAGCGTCACTTTCTTGTTTTTTTTAAGTTTGATTTGAGACATGGGAGCTTAAATCTTTTCTTAAAAAAAGATTTTATTTATTTTTAGAGAGAGGGGAAGGGAGGGAGAAAGGGAGAGAAACACCGACACGTTGCCTCTCACACGCCCCCTACTGCGGTCCTGGCCCGCAACCCATGCATTTGCCCTGACTGGAAATCAAACCAGCGACCCTTTGGTTTGTAGGCTGGCACTCAATCCATTGAGCCACATCGGCCAGGGCAAGGGAGTTTAAATCTTAATACTAAGGATTGAAAACAATTTATTTAAGAATTTGCCTTGAAAAAGTATAAAATCTATAAAATTAAGTTTGTTTTATATTCAATAATGTGGGAGTTACATACGCATTTGTTTTTGTTTATGGAATGAACACGAGTCACAGCTTGACAGGGACACATTGAGATACAGTATTTTTGACGTTATATATCAACTAAAATAAAAATATTTTAACTTATTTTAAATTGTACATTACCATTACAACATTTTTTTTTTTTTTGGTCAGTTATATAATTCACTATTGTAACTAATGCTGCAGTGGATGTAGGGGTGCATATACCATTTTGATTTTGTATTTTATATTCTTTAGATAACTTTCCAGAAGTGGAATTGCTGTTATATGGTACTTGTTTGTAAATATTTTAGGACTCTCCACCTAGTTTTCTGTAGTGGTTGCCCCAGTTTATTTATAATCTCACTGATAGTTCATGATGGTTCTTACTCCTCCACGTCATTACCAATACTGGTTTGTTGATTTATTTATAATTGTCATCCTGATGGGTATGTGGTGGTATTTCATTGTGTTTACAAATTACATTCTCTGATGATGAATGATATTGAAGTTCTTTTCACATGTCTTTGGTCATCGTTATATCTTTTTTAAAGAAATATCTATTCAGGTCTTCTGCCCATTTTCAGTTTGATAGTTTTATTGTTTTGTGTGAATTCGTTATATATTTTGGATATTTAGCATCATTGGTGGGTATCTTCCCCTATTCAGTAGATTGTTTTTTGGTTTCTTTTAAGATTTTATTTATATATTTTAGAGAGAGGGGAAGGTAGAGAGAAAGAGAGGGAGAGAAACATCAGCGTGTGGTTGTCTCTCACACACACCCTACTGGGAACCTGGCCTGTAACCCAGGCACGTGCCCTGACAGGGAATTGACCCAGTGACCCTTTGGTTTGCAGGCTGGCACTGAATCCACTGAGCCATACCAGCCAGGGCACACTGTTTTTTTGTTTGTTTTTTTGATGGTTTCCTTTGCTGTGCAAAAATTCGTTTTCTTCTACAGTCTCATTTATTTATTTCTTCTCTTGTTTACTATACGTATGGAGATATATTCAAAAAAATATTTCTAAGACCAATGGCAGTCTTTTTATTAATTTTTTTTTTTCGGTCTTAAATGGCTTCAGAACCTACATTTTAGTTTTTAATCTATTTGAAGTTTATTTTGGTACATGGCATAAGAAAGTGGTCTAGTTATTTTTTTGTGTATATCAGTTCAGTTTTTCTTGCACCATTTGTTAAAGAATCTGCCTTTTTGCAGTGTGTATTCTTGACATTTTTCTTGTATATCAGGTAATTATCTCTCTTTGGCCATTTAAAAAATTGTGTTTCTTGTTTTGTCATATTTAGTAAAAGTTCTTTGTATATTCTGAATGTTAAAGATATCAGATATATCCATTGAACAATTTATTGTCCACTCCACGGGTTGTGCTTTTAACCCACTGATTTTTTTTTCCCTTAATAGGCAGGAGTTTTTATACCTGGTGTAATCCTGTTTGTCTATATTTGTTTTGTTTACCTTTTCTTTTGGTGTCATGATAAAAAAATCAAATGTCATAAAATTTTTCCATATCTTTTTGTTTCATAGATTAAGAGTTATTAGCTTTATGTTTAAATATTTTTTCCATTCTGATTTAAAATTTGTATATTATTTTAAGTAAGGGTCCAACTGCACTCATTCTTTTACACATGAACAACTAATTTTCTCTTCACTATTTGTTCACGAGAATATCCTTACTTTTTGGTATGAACACACTTCTTAACATCTTCTTCAATTACACCCAACAGTATTTTATACATTATTTTTTTGATTTTAGAAAGAGAAGGAGGAAGATAAAGACAAACATTGACTTGTTGTTCCACTTATTTAAGCATTCAATGGTTGCTTTTTGTAAGTGCCGTGACTGAAGATCAAACCCACCATTTTGGTACATTGGGACATTCTAACCAAGTGAGCTAATTAGCCAGAACGAGAATATTCTTTTCTCATTTTAAAGGTCACTTGACCTTATCTACGAGTTGTATATAGGCTCTTTAGTCCACTATCCTTCCGTATTGACAGTATTTGTATTGTGTACTGTCTTAATATTCGTATTACATTTTTTGACAATAGCAACTTTGAAATATGTTTTAAAATCAGGTATCATTATGCCTTTAACTACATACTTTCTTTTTATGATAACTTTGGTTCCCTGGTGTCCTTTCACATACCATATTAATCTTAATATTTTTTTTTTGCATATTTTTTTAAAATTTTATTTTAAAGACAGGGAAGGAGGGAGAAAAAGAGGGCGAGAAACATTGGTGTGAGAGAGAAACATCAGTTGGTTGCCTTTCCTATGTGCCCCAACCGGGACGAACTCAAAACCCCTGTGCCCCGACCTGGAATCTAACCAACAGTCTTTCACTTTGGGGAACAACGCCCAAGCAACTGATCCCCTGCAGTTTCGGCCAATATTAATTTTAGAATAAACTTTTTTTTATTTTTTTGCCTAAATTGTCATTGGAATTTTGATAGGGATCACTTTGAATATTTAGATCAGCTTGGGTAGTATTGATAGCTTATACTATTAGCATTCTAATTTAGAATCATGGGACAAAATTTTTTAAAAGATTTTAATTTTATTAATCCTCTCATGAAAAGTTTGCATAATCACCACAGATAAAGTCATTGAAGAATCTTTACTCTGACTTTTTGCCAGCACCAACATTGAACTTGACAGTCCCCCTAATGTTCTTCATTGTGTACTTGTGTTCTTATCTCTGTTTTCTTGAGGTCGTTGTCTTCTCTTCTAGGTCATGTCTTGCAAATCTATATTTGGGTTCTTTTTTGTGTGTGTAATCCATGGAATTGTAAATAATTCCGAAGCTAGTTGTCTGCCACCTCCAAAATGGGTCCTGAATCCAAACAGAAAGATGACGTCTGGTGTGGTCTTACACATTTTGACTAGTATTTCTTCAATTAATTTCTTGCATGCTGTTGCCTTCCCAGGGTGAACAACACTAATGACCATCTGTTTCTGGTGAAGAGTCTATTGGTCATGAACTTCTTGTTCCAGATAGTTATTGCGTAGTTCATGGTGGCAACCAGTCTTCAAGCAGTCAAGGCAGAAAACTGAAATATTTCATATTGATTTTTTTCTGTAATTATAACCAGCAATATTTTACACATTAAAAAAAAAAAAGATTTTATTTATTTATTTTTTAGGGAGTGGGGAGGGTAGGAGAAAGGGAGTGAAACATCAGTGTGCAAGAGAAACATTGATCACTACCCTCTTGCAAATGGTATTAATAGTATTTTGATCATCACATTTCTTTCTGTTCACATTTCTACATTCATTTCCCTTAGAATTTAGTGAGCTTCTTGAATTTGTATGTTTCTTTCTAAAATGTCAGATTATAAAACTATTAATTCTTCATGTAAGCTCCTTTCCCATTTTCACAGTCCTGTTTTTATAAGGTCCACTAATGTGCAATGTGGTCGATTTGTTAGGGTCCCATGAGACTTCACTTTTATATAATTTCGTTGGCTTTCCAGTATTGAAATTTTTAATGAACTCTACACATTTTTTAATTCATCAACTTAGATTTTTTGTTGATGATTCAAGGGTATTTTTAAATTTGGGTATTGTATTTTTCAGCTTCCCATTTCTGTTTGGTTAATTTTTGTATTTTCTCTGTTTTTTTGCATTTTCATTTTGATTATATATAGATTTACTGTTCTTAAGTAACCGTAATATTTTTCTGTTTTTCTATTTTAAGGTGGTTATTTTCATTTATCGTGTAATTAATATATTTCCATTTATGTAGTGGTTTTTTTTGTGGATATATTTTATATTTCTCATTCACACTGTTTTTTCTCATTTTCTGTCTTCATATATTTGTTGAAGTTAAGAATTATAAACAGCCAGGCTTTATAAACTTGTTTTCTGTAGGAGAAAAAAAATAAACATCACCTGTAGAATAAATTCTAATACCTGCAAAAACTGTTTTTAGAATGTGTATTCTTTGCTTTTGTGTGTGTGTGTAAGTTCTAAGGTTAAAGTATTTTCTATTTCTTTTCAAAGCCCATGATATCATTCTATGTTTGATATTGGGTCTTATGTCCTGCAGTCTCTGTGATGGTTGGACAATTACTCACTACAAGCAATCACCATTTAATGCCATTTAAAAACATTTTTTATTTTATTAGAGGTTTTTTAAGACTTTTTTTATTTTTAGAGAGAGGGGAAGGGAAGGAGAAGGAGGGAGAGAAACATCAATTTGTGGTTGCCTCTAGCATGCCCCCTACTGGGGACCTGGCCCACAACCCAGGCATGTGCCCTGACTGGGAATCAAACTGACAGCCCTTTGCTTCGCAGGCCGGCACTCAGTCCACTGAGCCACACCAGCCAGGGCTGATGCCATTGTTTTAGTATTCTCTGTCATGCAAAACTCAATATGGGTTTCATGATGCTGCAGAACAGTGGAGCGTTAAACACACTGTACCCTCATCTCTGTCTCTCCAGAGAAGAAACAGGATTGGGAGTTTTCTTACAGCTTTACCAGGGGATTTAAAAGGTATTTTTGCCAAATACAAGCGATTTTTGTTTCTTTTTTATGGGACTTTTCCTCATTGTTCTTTCCTTGCTTTGAACATTTAGTTTCCTTTTGGAGTACAAAAATGTAATTTGGTCAGTAATTGCTGGTACATGTTCAGTGTACATTTACCTGAGTGTCATACCTGTGAATCTTTATTTTGTATCTTTCAGCTCTGTCATCTAAAGACAACCAGGCCTTGTTGAGAAATCCAGGAATAGAAGATTTATTCTCTAAAGAAATACTGGTAAGATTTGGAAAGCATGCCTTTGCTAATGTATGGGAAAGCCTGATAAGGAAGTGTGTGCTGATAAAAAAGGATGTTAAAATGGACAGAATTTTCCTGGGATAATTATTCATAATAAAATCCTTGTTACCTAAATAGGTCAAAATAGTACACATTTGCAAAACTCCCACTTTTTTTTTTTGAACAAGTCAGTTGCATTTGCTGATCAGTATGCTTCTAAATGTGATGACTGAAACAGTGTTCTAAAGGTATATATTCTTAGAAATACAGTTTTTAAAAATCTAGGAACTCACATAATCCATTAGGTGAATAAGCATTTGAATTGTTTAAAATGTAGAGTGCAATTAATTTTTCATTCAGTAGTTTGCAAAATTTAGTGATTCATAATGCAAATTAAAAATTTAAATGTCTTCAATTGACAATCCATTTATTATGGAATTAATTATATTTTAAAAGATTTTATTTATTTATTTTTAGAGAGAGGGGATAGGAGGGAGAAAGACGGAGAGAAACATCACATGCCTCTCTTGCACCCGCCACTAGGAAATGGGTCAGCAACCCAGGCATGTGCCCTGACTGGGAATTGAAGTGGTGAACCTTTGGTTTGCAGGCTGGCACTCAATCTACTGAGTCACACCAGCCAGGGCTTATTATGGAGAAATAATGATTCTTTTTAATTCCAATATGTATAATTTTGGTGAGCTTGGGAGCAAATTTTAATACACCAACATGGTTTAATAGGAATGATAGAACACTTATTTGGGAATAAATGTACATGTTGGATGAAATTATATCTGTCACTGAAGGCCTTTTTATCTTCAACAATTTCAGAGTACATATAATGAAGACAGAAGTTACCAGTGTAATGAACATTGGGAAAATTTTAATTACAAGTCAAATTCTAATAAACATGAGAATACTCACCATCCAGAGTATCGTTACAAAGGTGGAAGAGCTGTTGACCAAATGTCAAATCACACTACACATCAGGTTTTTCCTATTGTGGAGAAGATAAACAAAAGAAGTAAATGTGTTCGATCTTTTAAGCAGTCTTTAAATCATAATGAACAAGGGAATATTCATACCGTGGAGGTAACTAACAAATGTTTACTCTCTGGCAAAGTCTCCTGTCAGATATTCAGTCAAAATAGACTTATGAAAATTCGTACAAGAGAAAAACATTATAAATGTAAAGAATGTGGTAAAACATTCAGTTGGCCTTCAGGTCTTATGGTACATCAGATAATTCATACTGGAGAGAAGTTCTACAAAGGTAAAGCATGTGCCAAAACATTTAAGTGGCATTCATGTCTTACTGTACATGAGAAAAGAATTCATACTGGGGAGAAACTTCACAAATGCACAGAATGTGGCAAAGCCTTTAGCCTCTCTTCAAAACTTATTCAACATCAGAAAATTCATACTGGAGAGAAGTGTTATGAATGCTTAGTTTGTGATAAAGTTTTTATTTACCACTCAGAAATTACTAGACATCAGAGAATTCACACAGGAGAGAAACCATACAAATGTAGAGAATGCGGCAAAGCCTTTAGGCACTCCTCAACTCTTACTAACCATCACAGAATTCATACCGGAGAAAAGCCTTATAAATGTAGACAGTGTGCAAAAGCGTTTAGACACTCCACAGCCCTTACTCAACATCAGAGAATTCATACTGGAGAAAAACCTTATGAATGTACACAATGTGGGAGAGCCTTCAGGCACTCCTCAGACCTTTCATTTCATCAAAAATTTCATCCTGGAGAGAAGCCTTATAAATGTAGTGAATGTGGCAAAGCCTTTAGGTGTTCCTCAAACCTTACTCAACATAAAAGAATTCATACTGGAGAGAAGCCTTATAAATGTGGAGAATGTGGAAAAGCCTTTCGGAAATCCTCAAAGCTTACTCAACATCAGAAAATTCACACTGGAGAGAAGCCTCATAAATGTAGCAAATGTGGCAAAGCTTTCAGGTGTTCCTCAACCCTTACCCAACATCAGAGGATTCATACTGGAGAAAGACCTTATATGTGTAGAGAATGTGGTAAAGCCTTTACACGGTCCTCAAAACTTGATGAACATCAGAGAATTCATACTGGAGAGAAGCCTTATAAATGTAGAGAATGTGGTAAGGCCTTTACCCGGTCATCAAAACTTAATCAACATCAGAGAATTCATACTGGAGAGAAGCCGTATAAATGTAGAGAATGTGGGAAAGCCTTTAGCCACTCCTCATACCTTCCTTTTCATCAGAAAATTCATACTGGAGAGAAGGCTTATAAATGTGGAGAATGTGGCAAATCCTTTAGCCTATACTCATACCTTACTCAACATCAGCAAATTCATACTGGAGAGAAGCCTTATAAATGTAGGGAATGTGGAAAAGCCTTTAGGTGCACCTCAACACTTACTCAGCATCACAGAATTCATACTGGTGAGAAGCCTTATAAATGTAGAGAATGTGGTAAAATGTTTGGGCGGTCCTCAACCCTTAATCAACATCAAAAAATTCATGCTAGAGGAAAGCCTTATATATGTAGAGAATGTGGTAAAGCCTTTAGCAAGTCCTCAAATCTTACTCAACATCAGAAAGTTCATACTGGAGAGAAGGATTATAAATGTAGAGAATGTGGTAAAGTATTTAGGCAGTCCTCAAAACTTAATCAACATCAAAAATTTCATTTGGGAGAGAAGCCTTATAAATGTATAGAATGTGGTAAAGCCTTTACCCGGTCCACAAAACTTAGTCAACATCGTAGAATCCATACTGGAGAGAAGCCTTATAAATGTAGAGAATGTGGTAAAGCCTTTTGCCAATCTTCAAATCTTATTCAACATCAGAGAATTCATACTGGAGAGAAGCCTTATAAATGTAAAGAATGTGGTAAAGGCTTTAGACAAGTAGCACACCTTAATCAACATCAGCAAATTCATACTGTAGAAAAGCATTACAAATGTAGAGAATGCGGTACAGCCTTTAGCAAGTCCTCATACCTTACTCAACATCAGAAAACTCATACTGATGAGAGGCCTTATCAATGCAGAGAATGTGGGAAAGCTTTTAGGCGGTCTGCACACCTTACTAAGCATGAAAAAACTCATACAGGAGAAAAGCCTTATAAAAGTAAGAATGTGATAAAGTCTTCAGCCAGTCTGCATACCTTACTCAACATCAGATAATTCATACTGTAGAGAAGCCTTATAAATGTAGGAAATGTGGTAAAGCCTGTAGCGAGTCCTCAACCCTTAACTAAACATCAGAAAATTCATACTGGATGGAAGACTTAAAAACAAAGAGAATATGGCAAAGCCTTTAAGGAGGTTTCAACACTTGACATCAGAAAATTCATATGGGATGGAACTTATAAATATAGAGAATGTGGTAAAGCTGTTAGTCTTCAACACTTATTTAATAGCAGAAAATTCTCACTGGAGAGACACCTTTTAAATAGAGAATATGATAAAACCTTTAGCCACTCATACCTTATTAAACATGAGAAAATTTATACTGGAGAGTAGTCTTACAGAGAATGTGATAAGGACTTTAGCCATTCCAAATACCTTGCTCAACATCAGACAGTTCATACTGGAGAGAAGCAATATAAACGTAGAAATGTGGCAAAACCTTTATGTGTTCCTCAACCCTTCTTCAACCTAGCAAATTCAAAATGGTGACAATCCTTATAAATATAGATAATGTAGTAAGTGGTTTAACCAGTCCTCTCATTTTTCTAAACATGAGAATATTCATACTGGAAATGTAGATTATGTGGTAAAGCCATTAGGCTTTCCTCACACCTTACTATCACCAGAGAATTCATACTGGAGAAAAACTACAGATACAGAAAATGTGGCAAAGCTTTTAAACTGTTTGATACTTATGCAGCATCAGAGAATTTATGCTGCAGGGAAACAATAAAATTTGAATTTGACTATACCTTTCACCATTGTTCAACTGTCATTCAACATCAGAGAAGACTTAAAAATGTAACGAATTTGGCAAAGTTCTTAATTCTCATACATACCTTACCATCTGATAAATGCATACTAGAGTAAAGCATAATAAATATATTAAAAATATGGCAAAGTTCTAACCAATATTGAAACCTTAGTCAACATCAGAATTAATTGTAACGGAAAGAATACAAATGAAAAGAATTCTGTTTTTCAACATTCACAGTTTATCATCTAAGAATTCATACTAGAGGCCTGGCTGGTGGATTGAGTACTGGCCTGCAAATGGAAAACTTGTTGGCTTGATTTCCATTTAGAGCACATGCCTGGGTTTGGGACCAGGTCCCCAGTTGGGGGCATGCGAGAGGCAACTGATTGACGTATCTCTCCCATGTTGCTGTTTCCCTCCCTTCCCCTCTAAAAGTAAGTAAATAAAATCTTATTTTTCAAATAAAGAACATTTACTTATTTTGCACTAAGACTTTTAGGACATAACTAAATTGTTTCACCATCCCCAACCCCAAGCTTAAGAAGGGTCAGTACAGTGAATATTATAAAGCAGATACAAAGATTAACTGACAAAGAAAAACTTCCTTCAAAATCATCCTAAAAATATTTAAGAAAAAAAAAAAAGATAATGATGGGAGTTTCAGACTGAACAAGATCGTACATTTCATTTAACATTCAATCCTGACTAGAGTATACCAAAATGGAATCAGGATTACTATAATAAAAAACTTTTAGTACAGATCACTGTACACACCTGTGTTCGAAGCCCACCCCCAACCACCTAATGCTTCCAGCATAACTATTTCCTAGCTTGTAAAATCTTTTATAAAAAATTAAAAAAAAATTCATACTAGACAAAACTTTAAAACGAAGATTGTAGGAAATTTGCTAAGTTATAGCCTTACTGTCAATCAGGGAATGCAGACTGCAATGGAATTCTGTGTTAATAAAGAACAAACAGCTTGGTCAAAAATACACAGTTCACAAAAACCCATGGAATTTATGCCTGAAAGTGGCTGTCAAGATGTAAAAAAATTTAGGAAAGTATGTAATTGAAAAAGAATTTCTAAGTATCAGGGAATTCACAGTAGAAAGTTAATATTTAGTTTGCAGGTATTGTTCTAGATCAGAATACTTACGGTAGAGAATCACCCAAAGTTTAAAAACATTGATCATTACCTTTTAGTGTACTTCAAAATGTCTAGGGGATGGGTGTTGGATATGTATCCTGTTACATATTGACGGTATTTGAGATATTTTGAGGCAATTTTAATGTGATTCCAGTCTCATATCACTTCATGCTACTAGGTTTTTCCTAATGTATGTGTGCAATCATGGGGTTCATTGTTACTGCTTAACATCTGTGAGCTTTCGTTATACTAGGTGAGTTTCACTCATATCTACTTTTCCATAGACTGAGGACATTGGAACACACAGTGTATGAAGAAAATCTAAATGGAGATGCTGTTTGTGATTGACTTAGACCTTTGTTGCCTAGCTCCATGCGGGGCATCTTTTTTTTTCTCCATTAACGTAAGGAATAGGAACATGAATTTTAAGTACTTTTCCAAGATACCCTTTAAAGAAACTATTAGGTCAATGTATTAAAATCCTGATGTTTCTTTACAGCAGTCATAGATAAAAGCAATCAGTATTAATTGATATGGTTGGAACAAAAGAGGTCAGGGCCATGTGAGAAAGTATGGATAGCTCATCCCTTAAGTCCATGAAATTGTTGTCCATCTATATTTGCTAAATAATTAGCCTCCAGTTTCAAAACCAAAGAAAGCTCTGCTGTGAGGTCATATCACAAGGACAGGAACACGTTAAATGATTGTAATGTGTATGTTGAAAAATGGTGACAACTATTTTGACATGCTTTATTTAGATGATTGTAAGCTTACTATTTTCATTAATAAAGCTGAATGAGGTTGAATGTGCTCATATATTCAACCTTGCTCAAGCTTGTAGGTAACAATATACTGCTTGGTAGTGCAGTGCAGTTACGTCATTAGCAATTTCTTCAGTGACTTGAGACATTAAATAATGTGAAAAAATTCTCCATTTTTTATATATTCTATGGTACCTGCTGGAACTTTATCATAGATACAATAGAGATGACATGTGATTTTTTTAAAGTTTGGCTAAGCTACTTTATGATATTGCTGATGTGCCATTTATTTTCTGTAACTAGGAGCCTTGAACTGCCACTACATTTTCCCTCAATTTCACGCTCTAGACAGTAGCTCACAGAGTCACAATTAAAAGTGCAGGGTCCCACAGAAGTAACACCTGCTTGAGTGTGGTTGCTAGGGTACATGAACGTCTCACACAAGATGGACAAGCAATTTGGACATTTCACCTAAAATGTCATGGTGTGCGTGAGTGTGATATTGTTATGGTACAGAATTACATGCTCATGATTTTGTAAGTTAAAAAGG
The DNA here is from genome assembly GCA_004026545.1 of Mormoops blainvillei. Lineage (NCBI taxonomy): Eukaryota > Metazoa > Chordata > Mammalia > Chiroptera > Mormoopidae > Mormoops > Mormoops blainvillei. The sequence continues at coordinate 20,967 of PVJD01011422.1, forward strand.
CATGTTACTTGTGCCAGACCCTTGAAGTTCTTGACAAGACATATGGCAGCTGCTGGGACTAACAGTCTTCCTTTCAGCTCAGGATATTCTCCCATTTCTTTATGAGTGATATTCACATTCAGATCCAGCATATACCTAGGTGGGAAGATGAGGTCTGTGGTCCTTTCATCATGACAACTGACCTCCAATGTCCTCCACCAGGAATTTCTTCTCTTTCCAAAATAATGACTATATGTTCTTTTATAAGTGATCTTAATTTTTTATCTCCACGTGAAACGATATTTTAATAGTACTTACATCAAAAATGTAGGAACTGATTTGCAGGAAGGACCTAAAAGGTGTAACTCTGTTTCATCCCTGACTCCTAAAATTTAACATTAAATAATTTTAGGGTCAATGTGAAGTGAAAACTCAAAACCCTGACAATCCAAATCAAGGACATGGTCTTAATGCCTATTGAACTCAGGTTCCAGTTGATTTCAGTGGCTCCCATGAAGTTACTCCTTTGAACACAATGTGTTAGTGATCAGAATCCATACTTCTAGGGAGGCGTGAGAAGCACAAGGACCCTAAAAAACCAGACGTGTTGCTAAAAATTGTGGGTGTAGGTAATAACAAATGGAGCCCTTTTGTTCCACATGAAGTGCTATATTAAAAAAAACAAAACAAAAAACTGTTGTATAGTTTGCAGTTCTACAAAGCACTATAAAAATCAACGTGACTTGGTAAACTTACAATAATCCTTAAGACCATAAGTATTTATTAGAAGAAAGCTGGGGAAAGGTGCATATTTCACAAGAAAGGCATTGTTTCTAATCTATTAGATGTGACTAGGTAAAGTCATGAATAAAAAAGCAAAAGAACTAGATCTTTATTCTCAGAACTGGAGTAAAGAAAAGGATCATTCCTCTGGTGCCCAGAAATAGGTCCCTGAAGTACGTTCTGCCCAGCAAAACTGCATGTTTGTTGTGGACTGGAGAACTTTTGAGTACCACCTTTCTTTTTTTCTTTCTTTTTCTGAATGTGGAGGTTTACTGAGGTGTTTTTGTTGTGTTCCACCATAATATGCGTGGAGGACCCTCCATAGGTCTTTGAATCGAAATAGTCTTATTAGACACTGACATTTATTTTTCATTGAAGTCTAGGAGTTTTTTTAATTTCTTCTGAAATGAATGGGAAGTGTATTTTTCCCCCCATGACTCAAGCCTGTGCAGCTGCGACAGATGCAGATGGGGTGATGTCTTGAGTAAAGTTTACTTTGGCTTTGAGTTTAAAACCCTTCCGTTCTAATGGGTACATGACAAGATTACATTGTTCTGAAACAAGACAAAGGTCCTTATCGCCAGACACGACATTTTTCAAGGTCTAGCTCAGTACTTCCTCTTTCTAGTTGGAAGAGTGCACAGAATGAATTCCACCAGGGAGTCCTACCCTGAGCAGCCTGTCATCCATGGATGTGTTGGGCAGTGGTGGGAAGAAAACCCACGTAGAATTTGTGGATTTGTATTTAATTATTTTCCAAACAGCCCTGGCTGGTGTAGCTCAGTGTGTTGAGTGCCAGCCTGCGAACCAAAGGTTCAGCGATTCGATTCCTTGTTGGGGAACATGCCTGGGTTGCGGGCTGGGTCCCCGGTGGGGGGCTCTGTGAGGGGCAACCACACGTTGATGTTTCTCTTCCTCCCTCCCTTCCCCTCCCTCTAAAAATAAAATCTAAAAAATATTTTCCAAACAGCTTTTTTTCTTAATGATGTAGGTTAGGAGGCTGATAACTTACCTGCCTTTCTAATATGAACCCTCCTAAAGTAGGGCGTAGAACAAATTAATTAAATAATTGCATTGGAAAAAGAGTAAATGTTTAGTGAGCAAAGGCAGAAAAAATTTCTGATGGAAGCTGCATTGTTATGTAATTAATACAATTATGAACTTCCTATGTGATTACACATCTGTGCCATTTGATATTAAGCTTGACATAGGTATAACATGGGAAAATAATAAATTTTTGTTGTGGTAAGTCAAAGAAAATCTAGGAATATGTTTTACACAACGAAACTTCCAGGAAGCTCGCTGGTGGTTTTCCAGTGAGAAAAAGTTCTTTTGTACATTTTCTTGTATTTTTTTTGATGACATTTTCTTTTTTCTTTAAAGATTTTATTTTTAGAGAGGGAGAGGGAAGGTGAAAGAGGGAGAGAAACATCAATGTGTGGTTGTCTTGAGAGCGCCCCCTACTGGGGACCTGACTCGCAACCCAGGCACGCGCCCTGACTGGGAATCCGACCAGCGACTGTCTGGTTCTCAGGCCAGCCCTCAAACCACTGAGCCAACCAGGGCAACATTTTCTTTTTTTAACTCGTCCACCTGACCTCCCAAAGTCAAGGCTGCATATGGGTGCACGTTTTCTCCAATAATTGCACCACTTTTGAAATAGTGATTTCAAGAATTCCCTTTTTAGTTATTATCCTCATTTCTTCTATTTAACATTCTTCATCCTTTAACTTTTTTTTTTTTACTTTCTTTTTTTAGAGACAGGAAAGAGGAGAGAAAACATCAATTTTCTGTTTCCACTTACGCATTCATTGTTTGATTCTATGACTTTAAGAGAAAGAGGAAGGGAGACAGAGAATTAGAGAGATAAACATCAATTTGTTGTTCCACTTACTTAGGCATTTATTGGTTGATTCTTGTAGGTGCCAGGTATTGAACCCGGTATCTTGGTTGGTGTATTGAGATGATGCTCTAATCCACTGAGCTACTCAGGAAGGCTTTAGAATAACCATTTATTTTAAAATCATTTAGAAATGCATTGCCTTTCATTGTCTTACTGTCCTCAGTTAACTCTGTTCTCATTTACAGCATTTTCAAGTTTACAGCTCTTTTATCATGATGAAATATTTGTAAATAACTTCAAGAACCTAGGCCTCTTTGTCCAGGGTGCCTGCACATTAGGAAGCCTGAGGACTGGATGAGCTGTTTGAAACTTAATCCCTTCACGGGCAGGTAGCTCAAAGTGATGTACAGAAAACCAAAGCGGACAAAATGAAAATAAAAGAACCTTTATGCTTATAGGTGTTATGTTAAATTGCTATCCTTTCTTGACAAGTGTTTCTTACATTTTTCGTGATGGCCCTGGCTGGTGTGGCTCAGTGAATTTAGCGTCAGCCTGCAAACCGAAAGGTCACAGGTTCTGGTGTTATTTTAAATTTTTCCTGATGGCCCCACCTGGTGTAACACAGTGAATTGACCGCCAGCCTGCAAACCTAACGGTCACAGGTTCATTTGCAGTCAGACCATATGCCTGGGTTGTGGACCAGGTGCCCAGTGGGGGGAACGTGAGAGAGGCAACTGATCATCTATCTCCCATATCAGGTTTCTCTCTCTCTCCTTCCCCTCTCTAAAAATAAAAGAAATCCTTAATTTTTTCCTGATGGAGAGGCAAATTATAAATGTTGGTATGTTTTTTTCATTTTTACTGGATGCAGAATACATTCTAAGTCCCATACTAATTTTTTCTTTGTCCCATAGTCACACGCACGTTATTATTCTCCCAGTTTTTGAGAATTTCCAAAACGACTTTCCTGCTTATTCTTTTTGTAATTACACTGAAGCCATACGAAATGGTTCCAAAGTGAAATGCAATGATCAAGCAAAGAATATAAACTACGACCGCTACGTAGAGGACTCCAGTCCCCTACATAGGTCGCTGCCTTAAATCGGTTTGTATTGACATTCCCTCCCAGCTCTGGAAACGCTCTGTTAAGGCTGTAACGCTTGTAGTTCTGCGGCAGCGCGCATGCGCACTTTGTTTTTCACCCGGAAGCAGTTATTGAGCGGTGTGGGTCATGTGAGTCTGTTTGGCCTTGGTTTTTCAGGTTCCAACGTGATGGTCTCGGGCCGCTTTCCTGCACACGCGAAGCCTCCCTGTCACTGCAGGCGTCGCAGCGCTGAGTGCGGAGCACAGGTGAGACGCCCCGAAACCCTGACCGGTTCGCCGTCGGGCGGAGGTCCATTTCCGCGGGAACCCTGAGGCCGCCGCGCTGGAGGTTTCTCCACCTTACGCTTGTCAAACTCCGTCCGCCGCGTGGATTTTGTGCTGAGAGCCATTTCCTGGGCAGCCAGTCCACCCTGGGACCTTTCGAGTCGCAGGCGACAACTCGGGCGGAGCCAACTATTTGTGCGCCTCGCCCTTCTCAGCCCAGGGAGCCCGAATTGCCCCTCGGCTTGGGGCCTGCAGCCCCCTCTACAGACATCCCTTCCCCCCCCCGCCCCATAGACACACACTTGAGACGGAGAGAGCGTTTGGGAGAAGAGTTGGGGGAGCGCGTGCAGGGGGGACGGTTAGAGGTTCTAAGAGTGAGCGAGCGGAAGGACAAGCAGCACCGAGTGAGTCTTTTAAAAGGAGGCACGTCAGACGGGGAGAGTGGTTCGGAGGAGAGCAGTTGGAGGAGCGACTGCTGGGACAGAAAGGCAGCGTGTGTGTGGCGCGGACAGCCCTGAGAGCCAGGCAGCTGTGGGGGTGACACGACAGACAGGAACCGGCGCAGCAGAGGAGACACAGGCATGGGGGCGGCAGCGGAGGCAGACGTGTCTGGAGCTGCGAGCGATCAGAAAGATCGTGGAGAAAGAGCAATTGAAAGTGAAATAGGCGTCAAGGGTTTCGCGGAACAGGTGTCGGGACAGGAACAAAGGAAAGGGGACGAATAGAAGGTGAGGGGGGAGGGGAAATGCAGGGAAGGACAACAGTGCAGAGAAACAGAAGACAGAGAAACTGATCCATGGAGAAGAGGAACCGGGATCGCAGGGAGCGGTGAGCTGATGGGATGCGAGATTAAGTTGTGAGACACCTGCTTGTGGCTTTATATATTTAATTTAGCATTTGCTGAATTATAGATTAGAATGAGAATTTTAAATCTCCCTATTAAAGACTTGACTGCTCTTAGCTTCCAGCTGCAACCCTTGTTCATTCACTCCAGAGGGGGAGACTTGTCTCTCAGTCATTCCCTTCTTGTTTCCCGGGATGGCAAAAGGGAGGTGGTGACCTGAGGCAAAAAATGATTGTCCGTCACCACCTAAACATTTTCAAAGAAATACTCAAAGCGTTGGGCCGTTTTCTTTCCTCTCCCATGAATTTACTTTCTATCTCTCACATTAAATTCATTTAAAAAACGTACTGAGAGAAATTCTAGTCTGTTAAATATCTGCTTTTCTGTCTGTAAATCATGAACTTCTGAAATAAGCATTGATGACCAGCTCTTATCATTATTTTCTAAGTGTAAGGTAGTCTCACCCTTTTTGAAACTTGAAACTTTGAAGTCATCCATTTTTTAAAACCCAAAGCATTTTCTTTTTAAATTAATTGCATCTAGCTTAAATCCTGAGCCCTTCATCCTTTCTATATCATATGTGGAAACATCTGTTGGTAATTAGTAATACCAGGCTGTACTTGGTAAGGATGTCTATAATCTTAACAGTCAGAACCTGTTCGGCAGCTTTTTCCTTCCCTTTATGTGATTTGCTGAATTAGTGACTGTGCACCACAAAGGAGCTGTTCCCCTCAAGTCCCTGTATCCATTCTCTGAAATTATTGAAGGATGGACTGGATTTTAATCTTGGTTCCCACAGAGCCCCATCTGTTCATGGTGAAGTGATTTGACAGGCATATTTCAATAGCTAACTTTCTTCAAAACTTTAACATGAAGATCTCTATTCTCTGTAATTATCTGAGAAAAGAGGAAGGTAATCTACCCAGAGTGCTGCATTTCTAGAAGTTCCTGCTTCAATGCTTCACAGTACCCAGAGGTCTGAGGTGTGCTGGGTCTGATATCTGTCCCAAATTGCTACTGAAATCAGCTCTGGGGGAGTGACGCAGGCACCAGGAGGGAACTAGATAAAGATGTCATATCATGTTGGCACCTCACTGATGACCTGCAGAACCATAACTTAGAGTGGGGCCCCGATCCCCAAGGGGTTGTATGCTCACGAAACCTGAATGGTTCCCTCGTATTTCTCCTGAGATCACTTGAGATTTAAGAAATGACATCAGCCGCTGTGGGTGGGGCATGATTGTCTAATGAGGTCTTGCGCCTTGTGATTCTAAGGTGATCCCTGGGATTAGCGGGAGGGCCACGGAATGCATTTCCGAGTGTGTGGAGCAGGCTTTGTTCAGGTAAGAGAATGGGATGCTGTGCTGGGATTGGGGTTCAGGAGAGCAGCGCGTGTTCTCATTGCTGTAGGAGCTTGTGGACATCTCTGGGAGGCAGGAGCACCTGAAAAGAGAAAGAAAGAACTCCCATTGGGGTCTCCATGTAGGCGCTTACTGTTCCTGACTCCTGACAAAGGACAGGAGAGAGTGGCCTTTTCAGCATTTCCAGGTCATTCTGCCTGTGAGTGTGGTGGGAGAGGATTAAGCGGCTGTGGGGACACCTTTGAAGGTCCATCCTCAACATGCACACGTGACTCCTCAGCGTATCGTCCCTGAGAAAACAACTTGGAGTTCGAGCCAGACGCCATGGCAGCTTCTCAGGTAAATGCTGTGTCTGGGGTCAGAGGCTCTGTTTTTCCTCCTCACTTAGTGGATTTAGAACCTGCAACCTTTATTTCTCTACATCTGATGTTCTTGCCTAGTGAGGTGGTTTTACTCTTAATTTTTTCTTTTTATGGTTGTCAGGGTCAGCAGTCTCTGTACTTTTATTTTGTTGTTCCATAGCCTTTTCTTGATTCAGCTTCCTGAGGTCAAGAATTTCCACCTTTAATTAATGACCTTCAACTACTGAACACACCCCCTCTGTCACAGATCAACCAGGGAAGGCACCCGTGCCCAACATCCCTGGTGGGATGGACTCAGGCTCTCGGGTATCAGTGACAAAGGGACATGTGGGTTTTAGGCTCATGTAGCTGTACCATCAGCTCTGTAGACCAGGCATAAGAAAATGCACCATTTCCTGGTCAGGATAGCTTGGAAAGTTCTGACAAAGAAGAATAAATAGAAGAGACTTACTTGCTCACTAGTTTGGTACAAAAGTCTTGGTACTGAAATGCACTAATTAGGGTACAAGACATGAGAGGTACACATGTGGATTTGCATTTGTAAACATTAATGTTTATGATCATTTTCACATAATAATTTTCTTATTTCTGTATTTTTGCCAGTAATGTCACAGCAGTAATGACATGTACTTCCATGTGCCTCTGTCACTGCATATCCATTGTTCGAGTCCACCTGATGGTCACCTGGCTGAGGTGCTCTCTTCACTGTGGAGTTAATAGTTTCCCTTTATCATTAACAAGGGTCTAGCAGGAAATTACTGAGAAATGTGAAAAAACTATCACAAATTTACATGGAAATTTTGTTGTCATTTTAGTTTACTTGCTTTGGAAAATGAAGGCTCTACATTCATTTCCTCCAGATCACTGGCTTTAAACATGCAGGACTTAATCAGCGAGGTCTTGTTGTTGTAAATTTCTATTATATTCCGCACTCATGTCACAGACATACCCTACATTATCACTTTTTGTACTTTCAAGAAAGTTTACGAGAATCATGTTAATGTATATTCAAATTTGGTTAAATTTCTAAGTTATAACTCTCCACTAATGATACAGAAATATTTTAAAAGAAATAAAAAAGAAACAATAGCTCCAACTTCTTTTTTTATCATAATGTGTGCTTCTCTTATTTTGTTTACAAAATACAAATGATATCGTTCATACATAAACTTAGATTTACAGAATTGCACAATAATCTTAATTTTATTGACATGAACATTCTGTTTTTTATCACTTTTCAGGTGTACCTAGTTTCCACATGTGTATCTGTGTGCCTAAAATGTTGATGTGTTTGAGATATTTTGTCTCGTTACTGCCTTCAGATGTTTCTGTTTTTCTCCTCAGTTACAGAAACTGCAGTGAGTGTCCATGAGGTCTCTATGCATTTATGCATGTTTTTTTCTTTTTTAATTATCGATCAAATTTGGAATAAAACCAAGGTCTACCCTTTACTGTGTGTTTCAGAAAATATTCTCATAACACAGAAAGAATAATCTTGTTTTAAGATTATTGATACAAAATTTTCAGAAAAACAATTGTGCTGCTGTTTCTGATTTCTTGAAAACTGTACATTTTATCAAACTTCTTCAGCTCAAAAATATGTATGAATTCTTTTCTGTTTTCTGTACTGTTCAGAAATGTGACACGTGGACCAGAGACATTGGCAAAAAGTGAGCTTGTTAGAGATGTGGAAACACAGGCCCCATCCCAGAACTCCTGAATCGGAATCTGCATTTTTACAAAACTGTAGTTCTTCGTTGTCTGCGTTAAATGCAAATAAGTTCTCACACTTTCGACTCACCATGACTTTTGTAGCTGAGAAATGTACACAGCTGATTCTGAATGATACAAATGCAACACTCACATCCACGTGCTTGTTTTAATGCCTTAGTTTCAAAGTTTATTTTCCTGAAAAGTAAAGTCTCTGCTTTGGATTTGTGGTGTCAGCCTCATTTCTCAGTGGTTGAAAATACATTAGAGCATATATCTGGGTCAAAATGGTATTAGTAAGTAACTCAGGATACTCTTAGCCCAAAACCACTTCTCCTTACACTGTTTGCCTGTTGGATGATATATGAACTCTGCTGTTTCAGAGATCATTGACCTTCAAGGACGTGTCAGTAGATTTCTCAGGGGAGGAGTGGGAGTGTCTGGACCCAGCTCAGCGGAAACTGTACGTGGACGTGATGTTGGAGAACTACAGGAACCTGGTCTCCCTCGGTGAGGGTGACTTCCTGCTCTATCCTGAGGGTTTTGTTTTCTTTGGTAGTTTAACATCTTTTGGGGACTTCTGCTTTGTATGGTAGCCTTTCAGATTCTTGCTCACAATGGAGAAATTAGAGGTTATCCAGTGTAGAAAGAAAAGGCTACGTGAACAATGTAAATTAGAAACTTGGTGCCTGAAAACTTTACATGTTGTCTAGAATAAGGTGCTACTGAAAACAGTATTTTAGAAAATCATTTTCTAGAATATTTTATATTACCAGTTTATTTACCTGAGAACAAAGTGGAATGGAAAATGGGAAAATTTCCTCCAAAACTAAGGATTCTTTTTCATACGAACAGGTCTGTTTGTCTCTAAGCCAGTCCTGGTCACCTTTTTGGAACAAATGATGGAACGCTGGATTGTGAACAGAGAAAAGACAATGTCTGCTCACCCAGGTAGGTGGGACTGGGGACGCTGGTGGCACAGGTGAGAGGCCCAGAGGTCACGGAGGAAGCCAGACCTTCAAGTGTGGTTTGGGAGCCTGTGCTTCAGTGGAAAGGATTTTGAGAAGCCCAGGTTTGTTTCTGTTCCTATAATAGAGGGACAGCTTGTTTCTAGCGTGTCCGGTGACTCTGTCATCCTATTAGCGCTTGGGGCCAAAGCCTTTCCGTTCGCTTGCGAGGGCTGCCGTGGTCCGGCTTCTCTTCCGTTGCCTTGGGGACCTGGAAAATTTGTGCACGTTGCTGAGAGATGCGTGTTAAGCTTTTATTTTTTTTAACATTTTTTTTTTTCTCATGAAAAGCAATTCTGAAGGAGATGGTTGACATCCTGTAATTTGGTGCAGAAATCCCAAGAACCCTGGGGACAGGTGTCATGTTTTCTGGCTTATAACTTCTAATACTATGGAGGCTTCAAGTAAGACCCTACCAAGTTTAGACTCAGTGATTCCATCACAGCAGAATGCGCCTCCCCAGATAAGACAATCTGATTTTCTGTGTCGCTTCAAAATGTCCTTTTGATTTGTATGAAATAACGTTAGAAATTTATAGTGTATGTTTTGATTTCTTCATGTTAGAGTAGTTTACTCTGTTTACCTCATAGGGTTCTTCAATAAGTTATTGCCATAGTTGACTTGAAAACACTGCCCACCATGTAGGAAAGTCTCTGTTGTTACCTGATTTCTTCATCACTGTCCTTTGGGAAGAAGTGAATTACAGAATTATTAGGCACTTCATGTTTTTTAAATTGTTTGGTGGTGCTTTGGTGCTCACTGATTGTGCCCCTTGAGGGTGTCGCTTGCAGAAGTGGCAGGGTTGTAGTCCAACGTGGTCCTAAGCTGTCCACTGGGTGCACGGGCTATGGACCTTCCCTGGAGGTGCAGGGTCAGCCACCACCTACAAATTGCCCAGGATCACCCGGCACCCGTTACAGAGTGATGCGCAGATGGCTCCTAATTGATCTGTGCTTGGAGGGGCCCAGGAGAGGGTAAGATGTGATCCAAGACCACCTGTGGCCAGTGCCGGCCTGTGGCCGCTGAGAGGGAGGCGCAGGGCCTGCAGAGGTCATGTGCAGTTTGTTTCTGAGATTTAGGAGAGTCTGAACCATGAGGCAAAGGAATCACTGGGACCAGGCTACGGTGTTAGCCGAGTAGATGGGGACTTGGAAGACGGATATGGCACCTCACTGCTAGCTGTGCAGTGCGGAGGAGTGAGCAAGGGAACAATGGCCTCTGGGAGGACTTCTGTCTGGGAGAAAGCTGCCCCTCCAGCCTTAGCCAGACAATTTAGCTCCACCCTGAATGTCCCTGATGAGTTTCCAGCTGCCGTCTCAGGGCTGGAGATCACAGCCAGTGCGTCTCAGTAAGTCTTTGTGCAGCACCTTTAAGAGAAAGACTGGGACTCCAGATTTTCTCTGTCTCAGCTACAATCCTCGCTGGTTTTCCATCGTGTTTTTTCAATGACAGATTTCTCAAATTTAGTTGAGTTACTTTTTGGTTTTTATTTATATATTAGGAAAGCGAGTGATAGTTTTCACCTCCGTACACTTACTATATTGTGGGACTTAATGAAAATGTGAATCAACCATACGTCATTTGCCATTAAAATGAGGTGCATGTTCGTCCGGTTTTCACCCTACTTTGCTTATGACTGACCGTATTTTGCCGTGTGTAACGCTCCTGTGTATAATGCGCACCCACGTTTTTGGCCCAAACTTTTGGGGAAAAAAGTCTTTTAACTTTTAGATTCAGTTACTCGCTTATTTATATTTAGATACTTGTTTTTTTGTATTATAAAGGAATTTTAGCATTTTTTGAACGTGTTATGGTATAAGAAATGTTAAGTGGCAAATAATAACAAAGCTCAAGAACCTGAAATGTAAGTTATTTTGGGTACTACTCGTGTATAATGCACGTCTTTATTTTTCCCTCAAAAATTTGGGGGAAATGAGCATTATACGTGGCAAAATACAGTGTCTTCTTTCTTTCTGTGCTTCATTAATGGTCAGTGGGGGGGGTGGATGCTCAACCCACTGAGTTACAACAGTCAGGCCCCATATTAATTTTAGAATGAACTATTCTGTTTTTGCCAAAAATGTCATTGGGATTTTGATAAGTATTACGCTGACTGTTTAGATCACCTGGGGTACTACTTATGGCTTACACTGTTCGCATTCCGATTTATGATCATGGCATAAATTTTTTAAAAGCTCTTAGTTTATTAATCCTCTTGTGAAAAATCTGTGTAATTACCACCGATAAAGTCACTGAAGAATCTTTACTTTTTTCTTTTTTCTTTTTTGTCGGCGCCAGTATTGTCCTTTGCAGCCCCCCTGACTTTCTTCCTTGTGTTCCTGCATTCCTATCTCTTGTTCTCTTGAGGTTGCCCTCTCATATATGCCATTTCTTACAAGTCTATATTCGGGATATTTTTTTGCGTGTAATCCATGAAATCATAAATGAAGACTAAGCCAGTTGCCTGCCACCACCAAAATGGGTTCTGAATGCAAACACAAAGATGACACTGGTGTCGTTCGAATCATTTTGGCTAGTTTTAAAAAAAATTTTCTTGCATGCTGTTGCCTTCCCAGGGTGAAAGACGTTAATGATCATTTGTTTCTGATGAGGTAGTCTGTTGGTAATTGACTTGATGATAAGGACAGTTACTGTCATTTATGAAGGTGACCAATCTTCAAGCAACCAAGGAAGAAAACTGAATTTTTCATTAATTGAGTTTTTCTTTAATACAAATTTGAAGAAAAAAATTTTTTTATCTATTTTTAGAAAGGGGAAGGGAAGGAGAAGGAAAGGGAGGGAAACATCAGTGTGCAGTTGCCTCTTGTGCATCCCCTGCTGCCCAGGCATGTGCCCTGACTGGGACTCGAACCTGTGACCCTTTGATTTGCAGGCCGTCACTCAGTCCACTGAGCTACGCCAGTGAGAGTTAATATGAACTTTTTGATGTGAGTTTTTCTCACTGTACCTTTCTTGGTCTTGTTTTGAACATTTAACTTCCTTTAGGAGGACTCAAAAATGTAATGTGGTAAACTGGCTGATAAGTTCAATGTACACTCACCAAAGAGTCAAAGGTGTGAAACTTTATTTTGTATCTTTCAGTTACATCATCTGAAGACAACAAGGCCTTGTTGAGAAAGCCGGGAATGGAAGATTTATTCTCTAAAGTAATACTGGTAAGATGCGGAAGGTGTGTGCCTTCGATAATGTAATGAAAGCCTGATAAGAAAGTGTGCGATGAGAAAAAAGGATTTTAAGTGGATAACTGGGGATAATTGTTCATTTACGAAATCTTTGTTACCTATACAGGTCAAAAACAGTACACATTAGGGAAATCTCCCAATTTAAGTCAAGCACAATGCAGATGAATATGTGCCTAAATGTGAAGACTGGAAACAATTTTCTAAGTGTATATATTTTTGCAAAGGCAGTCAGGAAGTCTGGGAATTCGTGGTGTGAATAATCATTTGAACTGATTAAATTGTATAGTGAGATTAAACTTTCTGTCAGTACTTTCTAAAATTTAGTGATATGTAATGCACATATAAAATTTAAATGTGATCAGTTTTACAATCTTTTTATTAAAGAATGATTATACTTCATTGAGAAATAAGGGTTTTTCATATTTATGTATGATTTTGTATACTTGGGAGCAATTTTTTAAAAAATTTGATTCATTTTTAGAGAGAGGGGAAGGGATGGAGAAAGAGAGAAAGAGAAAGAGAAAATTGTTGTGAGAGGAAACCTCAGTTGGTTGCCATTTGCACACACCCTTTCGGTAGATGGAACCTACAGCCCAGGCCCGCTCCCTGATGGGGAGTAGAACTACAACCCTTCCCTTTGCCAAACAGTGCTTAACAAACTAGTCACTCCCTCCTTGGCTGGGAGTGTTTTTTAATAGAACTAACATTGTTTAGTAGATATCACAGAACAGTTATTTGGGAATGAGTGTACGTGTTTAATAAAATTGTAGCTGTTACTATTGGCCTTTCTGTCTTCATTAGTTACCAGAGTAAATGTAATGAAGACAGAAGTTATCAGTGTAGTGAACATTGGAAAAATTATAACCATAAGTTTAATCCTTACAAATTTCAGGATATTCAGCTTCCAGACAGCCATTATAAAGGCAGAAAAGTCTTTGTCCAAATGTCAAATCACAGTACACATCAGGTTATTCCTATTGTGGAGAAGACAGACAAACGAAGTAGATGTGTCCAGTCTTTTAAGCACTCTTCAGATCACATTAAACAAGGCAACATTGATACCAGAGAGGTCACTTACAAATGTTTACTACATGGCAAAGTCTTCAGTCACATATTCAGTCGAAATAGACATAAGAAATTCCATATTGGAGAAAAACATTATAAATGTAAAGATTGTGGTAAAACATTCAGTTGGCCTTCAGATCTTACTGCGTATCAAAAACTTCATACTGGAAAGAAGTTCTACAGATGTAAAGCATGTGGCAAAACCCTTAAAAGGCAGTCATGTCATACTCCACATCAGAAAAGAATTCATACTGGTGAGAAACCTTACAATTGCAGAGAAAGTAGAAAAGCCTTTTACCAATCCTCTACCCAAACTGAACATCAGAGAATTCCTACTGGAGAGAAGCCTTACAAATGTAGAGAATGTGATAAAGCCTTTAGCAAGTTATCATACCTTACACGACATCAGAAAATTGATATGGAAGAAAAGCCTTATAAATGTGAAGAATGTGGCAAAGCCTTCAGGTGGTCTTCAAACCATCCTCTACATCAAAAGCTTCATACTGGAGAGAAGTCATATAAATGCAGAGAATGTGGTAAAGCCTTTAGCCGGTCCTCAAGTCTTAAATGTCATCACAGAATTCATACGGGAGAAAAACCTTATAAATGTGAAGAATGTGGTAAAGCCTTTACGGAGTCCTCAGGCCTTACTAAACATCACAGAATTCATACTGGAGAGAGGCCTTATAAATGTAGAGAATGTGATAAAGCCTTTAGGAAGTCCTCCACTCTTATACAACATCAGAAAGTTCATACTGGTGAGAAGGCTTACCGCTGTAGAGAATGTGGTAAAGCCTTTCGCCATTCCTCAAACCTTATACAACATCAGAAAATTCATACTGAAGAGAGGCCTTATAAATGCAGAGAATGTGGTGAAGCCTTTAGAAAGTCCTCAACCCTTACTAAACATCAGAAAACTCATACAGGAGAGAAGCCTTATAAATGTAGAGAATGTGATAAAGCCTTTAGCAAGTCGTCAAACCTTACACAACATCAGAAAATTCATACTGGAGAGAAGCTTTATCAATGTAGAGTGTGTGGTAAAGCCTTTTGCCACTCTTCAAACCTTAGTCAGCATCAGAAAATTCATACAGGAGAGAAGCCTTATAAATGCAGAGAATGTGGTAAAGCCTTTAGCCGCTCCTCAACCCTTATTGAACATCAGAACCTTCATACTGGAGAGAAACCTTATAAATGTAGAGAATGTGGTAAAGCCTTTCGCTGGTCCTCATCCCTTACTCAGCATCAGAAAATTCATACCTTATAGAAACCTTATAAATGTGGAGATGTGGCAAAGTCTTTAGACGGTCTACCACTACTGGTGAGCATAAAGAGGTCGTACTGTAGAAAAGCCTTTTTCATGTAGAGAATGTGTAAGTCATTTATCCAGCCCTCAAACCTTACTCAACAACAGAAAGTTCATACTGGTGTAAAGCCTTATATGTGTAGAAAATGTGGCAAGGCCTTTAACCTGTGTTTAAATCTTACTAGATATCAAAAAGTTTATACTGGACAAAAATTTCCCATATGTAACAATTGTAAAGTTTTTAACAACTCTGAAAACTCAGCATCACAGAATTTATGGGATTGTAGAGAAGCCTTAGGAATATGTAAAATGCAGGAAATACATTAAACACCAAAAAAGAATTCATATTAAGATCTGTAGATGTAAGGAATGTGATAAAGCCTTTTCTATGCAGTGAATTCTTACTAGATTTCGTATAATTCATTCTCAAGAAAAATTTTATAAATGTGAAAATGTGGAAAAGCCATTATCTGATACTCATTAATTACTAAATGTCACAATTTACAAAGGAAATAAATGTTACAAATGTAGATGATACGGCAAAGTATTTGTTTCCTTATCAAAACTTACTCATCAGATCATTGTGGGGAGAAAACTCAGAGATGTAAGAAGTTGGGAAAGCATCTTATTGGCGTTTATACCTTACTAAACAGCAGATAAAACATTGACAGGAGACTTACAAATGTGGAAAATGTGGCAGAATTTTCATTACTGTTGCTATCTTAGACATGAGACAAATTACAGTGGAAAGAAACCTTCCAAATGAAAACACGAGGCAAAGCTTTAAATTGGCATTCGTGTCTTACTCCGCATGAGAGATGAATTCGTACTGGGGAGAAATCTTGCAAGTATAGAGAATGTAACAAACTCTTTAAGAGCACTGACCACTTGCCATCATAGAATTTATACTGGATAGGAAGCCATAAAAATGTAGATAAGGTGGCAAAGGTTATATCCAGTCCTCACCTTCTAGTGGCCATCAGCAGTATACCGGAGGGAAGCCGTATAATTATGGGCTATGTGCAGAGCCTTTAGTTGCTCTTTAAAACTTACTTGAAATCATGTTATTCATACTGGAGTGCAACCTGGCAAATGCAGTGTAGGTGAGAAAAGTTTTAATGATCATGGATCTCTTACCCAACATGAGATAATTCATACTGCAGAAACACCATACAAATAAAGAGAATGTGGATAAGATATTAACCATGATTCAGAACTTACTCCACATTGGAAAAGTCATGCTAAAGAGGCACAATAAAAATATAAAGAATTTAAAAATAACTTTCTCCATTGCTCAAGCCTCATTCAACATTAGAGAATTTATTTTGAAGAGCAGCCTTACTGATGTATCAAACTCGATGAACTCCTTAATCCTCATTTGTACCTACTCAGCGTCCTGTTCATGCCGGAGAAAAGCTGAAAAGACATAAAAAAATGGAAAAGCTCTAACAAGCACTCCAACCTTACCTAACATCAGAATTCATTCTAAAGAGAAAAAGTATGAATGAAAAGAATGTTTAAAACACTTTTTCCACATTAATGGCGTATTTGACACGTGAGAATTCTTACTAGATGGAAACCTTAAAGGTCTGTGAACTCTTGTAAAGTAGGTGGATTTCACTCATCTACATTTCCATAGAAGCCTGAGGACATAGTAATCCATAGGGTATGAAGAAAATCTGATGGAGATTCTGTTTGCGGTTGACTGCGTACTTTGTTACGTGTCACAATGAGGGCATATTTTTTGCATGAGAAAAAAACATTAAGCCCTGGCAGGGTAGCTCAATTTGTTAAATCATTGTCCTAGTACACTAAGATGGCAGGTTCAATCCCCATTCAGGGCACATACAAGAAGCAACAATGAATGCACAAATAAGTGGAACAACAAATTGACGTTTCTCTCCCCCTCCTTCCCCATCCTCAACCCTTCCTCTCTGTGTCTGTAAAATCAATTTTTTTCAAAACAGAATCTTTTTATTTTGTAATAGCTTTTGTTCAAATATAATGCATATACTTTAAAATTCCTCTAGCCCTGTCTGGTGTGCTCAGTGGTTTGAGTGCTGGCCTGTGAACCAAACTGTTGCTGGTTTGATTCCCAGTCGGGGCACATGCCTGGATTGCTGGCCAGGTCCCCAGTAGGGGGCGCGTGAGAAGCAACCACACATTGATGTTTCTCTCCCTTTCTCCCTTCCCCTCTGTCTAAAAATAAAATTAAAAAAATTTTTCAATTACAATTTACATTCAGTATTATTTTGTATGAGTTTAGGAGTACAACATCATGGTTAGAAAATCACATACTTTACAAAGTGTCTTCCCTGATATTCCCAGTACCCAACTGGCACCATGCATAGTTGTTACAATATTATTGACTGTATTTACTGTGCTGTACTCTACTCCCCTATTTTTATTGTTCTACTACAGTTGTCCTAATGTCCCCCCAATGCCCTCTGCCACCCTGCCCACTCCCACTCCCACACTCAGTCCCCACCCTGTTGTCTATGTTCTTGGGTCTTTTATTCATGTTCCTTGACTAGACCCTTCCCCTTCTCTCCCCCATTGTCCACCTCCACCCTTCCCTCTGGTCATGGTCAGTTTGTTCCTTATTTCCATGTCTCTGGTTTTATTTTGCACATTTGTTTGTTTTGTTGGAACATTAACTATTTTTTAAAAACCCTTTCAATAAACTGTGATACCAATTTATTAAAATTACGAGGCATCTTCATAGTAGTCATTTATGAAAGTGATGAATATGAGTGGATGTTGTAACAAAAAAATAAGGGATAAGTGAGAAAATACAGCTATAAATACATATAATTACGGTGCATCATGTTTGGTAAATGCTTAGCCTCCAGTTTCAAAACTAAAGAAAACTCAGCTATGAGATCATTATATCACAAAAACATTAACACTTTTTAAATGATTATAATGTGTATGTTGCCAAATGGTCGCACAATCAGTTATACTTTATTTAGACGATTTTGAACTATTTTCATTAATAAACCTGAATGAACTTGAATATGTATGTATATTTAACCTTACTTAAGGTTTTAGGTAACAATTTACTATTTGATAATGCAGGTATTAGAAAAAAAGACTAAATGTGTTCAGTGTGAACAAAGGCAGGAATAATTTCTGATGGCAGCTTTTGTGTCATATATTTAATATTTATAGCTTTCAGCATCCCGTATGATTACACATTTCTGCTTATTTATATTAAGCATGAGTGAAGTATAAGAAATGAGATACATAGTTATACCATGAGAAAGAAAAAAAATTTTGTGGAAACCAAAAATAATTTAGGAACATGTTTTACCACAACACTTGCAGGAAGCTCACTGGTATTTTTTCAGGGCAATGTTCTTTTTTTTTTTTTTTTTTTTTGCAATAACATATTCTCTTTTTTCTTGTCCAGCCGAACCTCCCAAAGTCAAGTTTGCAGAGGAGAGCATTTTATCCCCAATAACTACCACTTTTGAAATCTTGATTTCAAGAATTCCATTTTTATATTATTACCCTCATTTCTTCTATTTTATATTCTCTGTGCATTAGAATAGCCATTTTATTTATTTTTTAAAATTTTATTCATTCTTAGGAATGGGGAGAGAGAAAAACATCAGTGCATTGTCTTACCCATTCATTGTTTCGTTCTTGTATGATTTTTAGAGAGGGGAAGGGAGACAGCACGTGAAACATTGCAAAGAGACAGAGATAAACATTGATTTGTTGTTCCACTTATTTATGCCTTCATTGGTTGATTCTTGAATGTGTCCTGACCAGGAATAAAACTGCCACCTTGGTGTGTGGAGACAGTGCTCTAACCCACTGAGCTACCAAACTATGGCTTTAGAATAACCATTTATTTTTAATTACTTTAGAAATACATTGCCTTTCTTCGTCTTAACTGTCCCGAATGAACTGTGTGTTCTCATTTACGGGATTTTCAAATTTTAAGTGGTTCACCATGGTGAAGTATTTGTAAATAACCTCAGGGACCCAGGCCTCTTTCTCCACGCCGCCTGCACATTGGGAAGCCTCAGGGCTGGATGGGCCGTCTGCAACTCAGTCCCTTCAGCGGCAGGTCGTTCAAAGTGATGTACAGGAAACCAAAGAAGACAATGCAAATAAGATGGTACTGTTTGCTGCTTTGACTAGTCATCTAAATTGTGAGGTGATACAGTGTGTGTGTGTGTGTGTGTGTGTGTGTGTGTGTGTGCGCGCGCGCGCACGTGAGCGCATGCGTTTAATGGAGGATACAAACATACATTTTTGGACGTGAATAGGGAAACACAGGGAAGACGCTTAGACCTGGCTCCAGGTGCTAAAGTCTGTGAATGACTTTTAAAGAGCAGTTTTAGGTTCACAGCAAAATCGTGTAGAAGTTAAGCGGAGTTGCCACGTGCTCCCTGCTTCTGCATATGTAACCTCGCCCTTCTCAACATCTTTTGCCAGAGTGGTACATTTGTGGTATATATGAACCTATATTGCACATCGTTATCATCCAAAGTTTTAGCTTATCTTAGGGTTCACTGCAGGGTTGTACATTCTGCGAGTTCAAAAATACGTAAGAGGACGTATATCATAATATACAGACTAGGTTCTGGGATCTAAATATTCTGTGTCTTCTGCCTGTTCATCTCTATGTTCCTTGAAGTCTTGCAACCATTGATCTTTTTACCATTTCCCTAATTTTGTTTTTTAAAAAATATCATAGAGTTATCATATAGGATGTAGGCTTTTCGGATTGAATTATATTTAAAATTTGTATTTGTTGATTTTTTTAGGAAGAGAAAAGAAGGAAGAGAGAGACATCTATTTGTTCTTCCACTTATTTATGCATTAATTAGTTTTTTCTTGTGTGTGCCCAGCCCTGAGGTCTAACCCGCATCGTTGGCATATCAGGACGCCACTCTAATCAACTAAGTTACCTGACCAGGCAGATTAAATTCTATTATTTAATTCTTTGTATTTGGGTTTCTATCACGGTCTATTCATGGCTTGATACATTATTTTTTTAGAGCGATAGTTACTATTTATTGTCTGAACCCCAGTTTACTTATCTTTCCACAGACGTCTTTGTTGTTCCAGTTTTGGGAAATTGTGAATAAAGCTGGCATAGACAGGCCTTTGTAGGCTTTCGGGTAGATAAAAGTTTTTAGCTCTTTGGTTACATACTAAGGAGGACAGTTACTGCATCGTGCAGTGAGTGTATCTGTAGTTTTGTAAAAACCTCAAACTCCCTGCCAAAAGGGCTGCGCCATTTTGCAGTTTCACCAGCAGCGAATGACAGTTTTAGTTGCTCCACATCCACAGCAGCATTGGATTGTTATTTGAATGTGCTTTTTGTTCAATTACAATTTTTAAAAAATTTTATTTATTTTGAGAGAAAGGGGAAGGAAGGGGGAAATGAGAGGGAGGGAAACATCAGTGTGAGAGAGAAGCGTCAGTCAGCTGCCTCTCGCACGCCCACAGCCACAGGCCTGGCCTGCAGCCCAGGAAAGTGCCCAGACCGGGACCCACCGGGAATGGAGCGAGCAGCCTCTCGGTCTGCAGAGCTGTTCCCAACCCACCGAGCAACGCCAGCTAGGGCTGATTCCAACTGTTTTAATGTTCCTGGCCTCAGCGACATAGGATGTGGAGGACCTTTTCCAAAGTAATTTTCAGTGTGTGTATTTTTCCCAGTTTGCTCTCTGTTAAGGTGTTTGGCCCTTTGTAGTCAGGTTTGTTATTTTGTCACTGTTGAGATTGAAGCCTTCTTTGTATATATTTTGCATAATAGTCTTGTACCTGTTGTCTCTTTCAGAGACATTAATTTTTTTCCCGGCCTTGGCTTCTGTTTTTTTGTTTGTTTGTTGGTTTCGTTTTGTTTTTGGTGATTAAGGAAAGGAGTCTTTATTGAAAAGCTTCACAATTTTGTAATAACAGCTTTCCACATGCATTAGTTACTTAAGCCTATCAGTTAAGGCTAAATTCTAACACTTGAGTTCTCCTATCATTCCCGTTTTAATTATTTCTATAGATTTGGTTTACAAACGAAAACAACATGAGGTACAAAAGCTACAGAAATTTGGAAGAATGGCAGGCCTGTGACTCAGAGGTCATCCCCTCTAGAACACCCAAAGAAGAATAGCCGTGCCACCCTCTGCCAGTCCAGCCCGACCCTACGCGGTGCCCCGAGTTTCCTCCCATCCAAAACGCCATCCTTGGGAAATGCAGGCAGCTGCGGCACAATTGTCTCGGCATCCTCAAGGAAGAGAACCCGGAGTGCCTCTTTCATTTCAGATTTTCTCACCTATAATTCCGTGTGCTCTGGAGGCATCCAGCTTCTCAACTAATTCCATCCTAAACTTCACCATTGCCTCGGCATACCTGTCCTATGGCCCCTCCCTGCGTCTCCGCAGCGATCTAATCAGGTCTCTGTCTCAGTTCTCCCATTCAGCACGTCTGGACCTTTGTATTCTTACAAAGGCAAATGGGTCAAGGTCTCATTCTTCTGTAGCTCCTTCCCGCTGGCTGGCCATGGACATAGCCCTTCCTATCCCCTGGATCCCTGTGAGATCCCTAACAAAAAGGGGGCCTGGAGTGGAAGGAGGCCTTCGCATGAGGGAGAAGGATCTTGCAAAGTCCAGGTCAGTGGCCTCTCCCTGGGAAGTGGTGTATGCAGTGTCCACTGGATGGCATTGCTGAGCAAGTGGGCATTCTTGTCATATTCACTGAGTTTCAGGGGATGCAGTGCAGATGGGCTTCTCCAGTGAGACCTATGTAGTGTAAACAACCATCCAGGTAATGAAGTCAGGGACATACCCCCACCCATTTGGAAACGCAGGCAGCTGCGGCACATTCACCCAGGAATCCTCGACGAGAGCCCGGGAGTCAGAGAGAAACTGCCCACCGGTGCCCGTCTGAGAGCCTGAGTGTGGTTCTTGGATTCTGTTTTTTATCTTGCGATGAGGATTAATTAGTATAAGTGTATTCAAATAAAGAAATTTGTAAAAATAGTTCTTTAGTTTTCACAACTGAAAAGACTCCTTCCTAGTTTGAAAGCAAATTTTGCAGTTAAAAAATCAGAAAGTTTTTATCCATTCTTCATTGATAAATAAATAGAGTTATAGTTGTTAAAGAAAAACTACAAAGATAATGAACCTGGAAGGACTTTAGGCAGAATGAATCTTCATTGAGCATCAGAAATCTGTCATGTGGTTGATATTAAAACATAATGAATTGGGCAATGTATTTCACCAAGAGTCAAACATTAGTAAACATTCGTCAATACACATCTAATAGAAATCTTAAATGTATTGAGTATAATGTGTGTGGCAAAATCTTATCCAAAATTTAATTATTGGGGGGTTAGAAAAATACTAATTTTGGAAAGGAATATTGATAAGGAAAAATAGAGATAAAATCCTTTTAGATAATTACGGAATATAACAATCAAGTGTATATGTGACCTTATGTTCTGGCTGAGATCTCCTACAGCAACAGCCAACCAAGGGAGAACAGAAACATTCAACTCGGCCTCCACCCAGAGTGGCTAGCCACCAGGAATGTGGAGGGTGACCATCATGTTCCAGGAACCAGTAGTAAAGACATTTATTTATCAAAGACTGGAGAGGTTGCAACAGAGCTTTCTTTAACACTCCTTTCAGCTATGAGATAGGCTGGTGCTGGCTCAGGCCATAAGCCACAGGTGTCCAGGGAAGGGCGGGAACTGATGCAAAGGGATGTTACCAGAAAAACTCAGTTCTTGCCAACACAGTAAAGAATTGCAGAACAGTAAATCTATTAGCATGCCAGCAGTTTATGAGTGATAAGTTCTCGTGGAAGAGAACAGGCCTAGCCAAGGTGAGGGTGACAGGCGAAGGCTGGGTGGCAAAAAGAAAGGGTCCTTTATTCTGAGGACTTACACAGTTCACAGGATGGAGGTGAGGGAGTTACATGTTGATTGGTGGGTAAAGATGGTAGCAGCTTGGTGCAGGGGCACTTGACTACCCAAAAGTAGGTGTGTATGGAGGGTCGTTACCCAAAATTCCTATCTTGCTTCAGACGACATTTCTTTATCTTGTAAAGCATACCTGGCAGAAGGCGGTTAAAGTTGAGGCAGTTACCTTATGGGCTCTTTCTGTAAGCACTGGGGAGCCCCTCCTAAAATAGATAGTGAACATGGGCAGACAAGTAACCAAAGTTGTTTTATGGGCATTTCCTTTGGGCACTGTCTTCCCCCTTCTAGACCTTGGGCTGAATACACAGCTTCAGAGGCCTTCTCCCAGACAGTGGCAGTGACATACACAGAATTCAAGGGCTCCCTCCTCCTGTGCTATCATGGAGTTTCTTGTGATGTTTGGAACACCTGGCAATCTTATTAGATGGAGCTCCGGACCGATGAGTTTGTGGGTGAGACCTATCTCCCTCCTCCTCCCTGCCTTGGTTTATTAATTTACTATCTATCCTACCTAACGGAGAGAGAGCGCCGGAAGGAAGGGAGGGAGCTTCGGATGGAGCTGCTCAACTACCCTGGCAGCTCCCCATCCTCTTACAACCCCTGGAAAGCTCAAGGCCATGCTCCCTCTAGAAATCCGTCCCTTACAGATTCCCACGTTCCCCCAACATAAAGTTGTGAAAACTCAAGGGGAAGGTGGGTGTTAGGGTTTTTACCCGCGACCTTCTCCAGTTGCTGGCCTCTGATATTAATAAAAAGCACCATTATAATCCAATCCGTCTCTGGTTTTTGGCTGAGCAGTGATAGGCAGCGTGATCCCAGTGAAACCGGAAAAGATAGTGTTCGTGCTGCCTGTCACTACCAGATCCAATGAGCAGAGTCAGGAATTGAATCTTTTTTAAAAATTCATTTATTTTTAGAGAGAGGAGAAGGGAAGGAGAAAGGGAGAGAGACATCAGTGTGTGGTTCCCTCTTGTGCAGCCCATACTGGGGATCTGGTGTGCAACCCAGGCATGTGCTCTGACTGGGAATCAAACCGGTGACCCTTTGGTTCGGAGGCCAGCACTCAATCCACTGAACCACACCAGCCAGGACAGGGTGCTTTTATTAAGATGGTTGGAAATCTGAGAGGATGGGGGTGGGGGTTATGTACCCTAACAGACTGTCTTAGATTCCATTTCAACCCTACCCTTTTTATATGGAGGGAAAAAAGTGTAGGTAAGGGATTTGGAATTCAGGAAAGAGATTAGATCAATCAAATGCAGTCTGGCAATTTCCTTAACATCCTTTCATCCCCTGACTGGTGATTTTTTTATCTGGGTCTTGTGTCCTGGGTGATTTTTCTATCTCTGTCCTGGGCTTCGAGATCTCTCTCCCTGGAAAACACGGCTCAGATACCATCTTGATTGCTTATGGTCTTTTGAAGCACAGAGGTTGACTTTCTTGTGGTCTCCTGGAGTCAGGGTGGGCTGTACTTTCAGTTCCTGAAACAAGTTGTTTACATGCATTAACTACTAAGCTTAATAACTATTACCTAAAACTAAAATTTTCCACCTCTTGAGTTCCCCCCATCACCTGGATTCGTTGCCCTCCCCTTTCAAACTGGTACAAACTAGAAGTGATGAGGTGGGTAAACCTAACGCAGTGACCAAGGAAAGACTATAGCCAACGAGAACGGAGGTGGAGTGGAGCCCAGGGCACCCAGTGCGACCGTCTGTCCCCTGTATTCCTTTGTGCACAGGCCTGTGGAGCCACAGCCCCGCCCCCATGGCTGCAGCGCTCTGCTCGGGCTCTGACCCCGCCCATATTTTGATGTAGGAGCATGCGCAGTTTCTTACAGACGCAGAAGTGGCTCTGGATTTGGAAGGTCCACGTTGTTCTTCCAGAGTTCTTTATTTTCTGGTTGAAACCTAATTTTCTCAGTCCTCCTTCCTACGCATGTGAAGCCTGAGGGTCACTACAGTGGGTGAAATCGCCTCTCCGACCCTCCTGGGGTGGTGAGTCCGGCGTCCCTGTGAGACGCTCTGCGTTGGTTTCGGGAGAACTGTCAGCTTTCAGGCGTTGGACACCGCCTGCCGGGAAATTTCCCTGCGGAAAGCGCGTCGCTGGGCAGCACTCCCACCCCAAACCCTTTAAACTCTCAGGAGGTGCAGGACGACCCTTTGCAACACCCCCCTCCCGCCCCCGTCCCGCCTCGCCGCTCTTGGCCCCGGGAACCCGATTGCACGCCGGCCTGGGGATCTGCAGTCCGCACCCCCCCCCCCACACCTTCCCCTGCCCCACCCCCATTTATCAGAGACCAGAATCCAAGAAGAGCGCACTTCCCAGGGGGTGGGACTTAGGACAGAAAATCACGGTGTCCCCAGAGGCGGTGGCCCGCCCCACACGGGAGGGGCTTTGTGGGAGCGGTGACGGCGCAGGGGTGGCCGGGAAGGCGGCGGAACGAAGCGGGACGAGGCTGTGAGGGGATCCGGAGCCGGAAAGCGAGAGACGGACGCGTGAGGGGCCGTAAGCGACGGCGGCGCAGGGGACGCGGAGGGGACGGGCCCGCGACGCGGGAGCGGAAGGGCCGCTGGGGAAAGGAGCCGGGGGCGGAGGCGGAGGGGCCCGGAGAGACGAGGGGAGCTGACAGGGGGCGGGGCCTCGAGCAGACGCGGGGGCCGCGGGGGGCGGGGCACCTCGGCAGGAGGGGGCGGGTCCGAGGAGACGAGTTGGGGGAGCGAGAGCGG